>DWPA01001246.1:0-19393 GCA_018251375.1 Calpodes ethlius | reverse complement strand
CTTAGTGGCCACTTCCTTCATGTCGGTTATGTAAAGAAAACAGAATAGAATCTTCTTTATATATAAGAAGAAGCCCTGACTGACATTTCATTGCCTAAACCAAATTCTTCAAGCTTGACTGGTTGCTAAGTGTTAGAATCTCTATGCAGCTCTCTCGGGATTGTACTACCGTCACACTTATTTCTCTGTCTTCAATTCCTATGTTTGACAAAATACTAACGATCACTAAGTAAATGATTAGTAATATTTACTATTATAATAGGATTAACCTACACTCACAGTCCTAACGTAGACAATGCACTTAATACTATATGTATATAGCCTCTCCTCTTCATATCATAAATGGTAGATATTTTCATCATAAACAAAAATACAGTTAAATGACTGTTAATAGATGTTCTTTATAATCTTTAAAAGTGCTTAGGGCGGATTTTACGAAATTCCCACTGGATGGGGGAAAAACAAATTTGATATCTTAATGTCCGAAAACACTCGTAATAACAAAACAATTATAAAATCTTTGTTATTACACCTAACTGAGTTTAACTGCTATTTAAAAGAAAGTGGGCTTTGTTAAGTATGGATATAGAAAAAAATATTCCTTGAATTATTATCCGCTTGTCAGTTCGAGCATCGCGCAGAAACCAACAAACAAATTAAAATCATACTTGACATTTTTGTAGCTTGTATCACGGGTCTGTCCCTAGGATACTTTTCGTCCCGGTAAACAGATTTGTTCTCGCGGGGCAACAGATAAAACTTAGTTCAGAAGCTCCGTAGAAAAGTTAGAAATTCATGTTTTGAGAACATTTGTGCAAGTATAACAAATAAATCTACCCAACGCCCCTATTATTGCCTTACCTTAATTGCCCCAACATCGAGAAATAAGGCTTGTCTTATTCATATAATATCTGTAGTAACATAGTAGCTATTTTTGAGGCAATGAATAAGTAACGATAAGTTGAAGCAAGGACAAGATATTAATTTTTAATCTATTAAGTCACAATTCTCCTATAACCGACATCAAAACAACATTACAGTCACTTAGCGACTAACCATCGTAGAGTCAACTTACCCTGCTGATTCTCCGGTTCGGAGCGAAACACGTGTTGGTGGTGGTATGTATGTTGGTATATACTTTAATTTATTGCAGTGCATGCTTTCCTTTGTGGGAGGAAGGGAGGTACCACGCATGTTTTAAAGTATATACCGTCATACATTTTAATCGCGGATTGTTGCAAAGTGGACTAATAATAGCTTAATTACAGTATTACGAAAATGAAAACATAGAAACATAGCAAATTGATATGACACTTAACGCTCTTATGAAAACTCATACAAATAGTACTTGAACGCAATAAATCTATAGCACAGCCGGTTTCTTCACAACTATAGACTACTGTATAGAGTTCATTAGGTGCACTTGCGGTTAGATATCACAATCGACAACCTTGTTAATGAATGGGGCTCCGCGAATGCGCGCGAGGTCGTGGGATCAGATCATCAAACCGCTCGCCGTATTCTTCCTACATCGTATATGGGACTGACGAGATATCAGAGAGCTAATCATAGCTTTATGAACGTTAAGTATCTCGATTTAGTACCGTACTTAATGTCGAATGAGTTTTTCTTTAGGAAGGCAATCCGGTACTAACATCGTAGTAAGTTAGTACCGTACCTTATATACCGTATGGATAAATTTAATTAACAGCCACATGTTTTAGCCCTAAAGTAGTTGTACGTAATTTTATTATGTTCGTTCCGTCTCATTCAAATGTTTGTAAGCGGCTTTTAAAAACAGCTAAACGAACGAAATCATGGCATTTCAAAAATATATTACCTCCAAGGGTTGAAAGTTCAGTACTAAGAACGTCTCAAGAGGGTCGCCAGCGGTAATTTATACGCTAAATTAGCAGTCAAGGAACTTAGGGCTCAAGAAAATGGCACGTTTTCAATATAATTAGTCAGAATTATACTAATTACCTCGATTTACCTAATGCAAGGAGTGATGTTAGTACTTGAGCGCTTAATCTAGATGTACTCAATTTTTTTGTAACTAACACAATGTTATTTTTTTTCGCTTTTGGTTGGACCTCATTTTTTTATTTTATAATTATAAAGAAACATAATTACTCTGTTTCTTACCTTTATACATTAAAACTAAGCTATAAATCCTCGCGATCTTTTGAACAGATAATGTTGAAGGACTAACTAGTTTTTCTATTATTTTTTACTATTATTTATTAGACGCCATTTTTTGTGCATACATTCAAAGAATTTTTTTGTAAATAATAAGTTCTTTGTGTGAAATCATCTGCAGTTGCATTATAATTACCGCTGCAATATATTATAATTATTAATTTACTTACGATTTTAATTATGAATTTTCATAAGAATTAATTAAAATTCATATGCACGCAATCTAAGTGCTAACTAAAAGCAAGAAAGATATTTAAAACCTTATTATTATGAATAATATCAGTTACTTTTACAGTTTACTACGAAATAATTAATTAATTATCCATGTCTGTTAGGTGATAGGAATCGCCTAATAACACCGTGATGTATAATTGAACTTAGTATACTGACTTCAATCCCATGCTGGCATAATATTATAGTGCCGTAAAAGACTTCACATAAGCAATGTATTTCCAATATTCTTATCGCTTCATTCATAGTATTACGGATATTATTATTTTTCCGTGAATCCTACTTGGCTTACTACCACCCTCTTGCTTGAGGCGGCGACTGAGGGCATGAGAGCTAGTTTTTTCTTCTTTTCTCTTCTTTCTGGACAGACTATACCTTCATCAGTTATGCCTTAAAAAGTTGTAATAGAAGGGAGTAAACAAAGAGAACACGATGAAAAAACAAAACTAGACACTAATTTTAGTTAACGTTAGACAACATTGAATCCACCAATTCCTTGTTGTAAGTTAATAATTGAAGTAAATAATGATGTGTAATAATAATTGAACTTCCCACTATATTTGCCATATTATTATTAAACATTTCCCGAGAAAACAAACACGATTAAATTACTAAAACCATCGTACTACATATTTTCATAAGCCAAATTTAGTTGAATCTAAACAGGATTTGAAAGCAACGCGTATGTTTGCACATTCAAACTAAGATAACATAAATATTTGTCTAACAATCATTAGGGAAAGGCATCGCACAGACATATCCAGTTCCAAATGTTATACATATTTTATGGAATAAAATATTAAGACTATATATTTTATCCTAATGCGGTCCAAGTCTACCACTTCGTTGCTCAAATGGGTTTCAAGGGGCTGGTGGCCATTCCAAAGAACCCTAACCCCGCCGAGCCTTCGTCTTAACCTACCTACTGGTCCGCTGGATTAACTGAGCTGTTAGATACAGAAATTTTAGGACTGTTCAGATTTTTGCGTGTTAACGAAGGCGTATGAAGACAACAGACAACAAGTACACTTGAGGACTGATTGAAATTTGGTATTTTTAACTTCCCAAAAATATTGGTCAGACCAATTAAATATTAAATCATGACTACAAAAAGTCAATCTGCCCTTAATTCCGGTAATTATTTCCAAATAAGTAGCTGATATAACGATTAGACAATACAAACATTAAAGCTCACAGTCACGTTCTCGCATAGAGATTTATCGTGTCGCGGGCGGAGTACAAACATTTAACACAGAGAAACAAATTTTCATTACTTGTATAAATGCCTCGAATCTAATTTGAATACTCACACACGGCAACTGGGCCACCAAGTTCAATTACAAGGTTTAAATTAGGAAACTATGTTTAATTTTTAAGTAGTTATATTTTTTTATGTAACGCTGAGAATCCACCAGAGCTATGAAAGGTAGCAAAGCGGTACGCGGGGAAAAATCCAGCAATAAGATTACTCTAGGGAAGGAAAGACTACAACTATTTTAAGACCTCGTTGCAACCAATGATTATTTTATATTTGAAAATAATACATAATTCCTAATCAATTACTTTTAATGCCACTAAAAATAAAATAAATCTATCACAACTTAAATTTTCCCTCATAATTCATTTAATAACAAAGCTTCTATGTCATTAATTCTTTAAATTAAAGATCGCTCTTTTACATATTTTACTTATTCATACATTAATTATTATTTGAAGAGCTTCTTAAGAACAGTGTTATTCCGCCACTTGTTTAGACATGTATAACGAAAATAAACAAACATATTTATAATTTGCATATGAATTGTATAATCGTATAGTGCACATCGTTAACGATGTAATATTATCTTAAATCAAACAGGTTTAGATAGCAACATATTCGTTCAAACATCCTTAACTAATGTGACGTAAACATCAATTATAATTATAAGCAATAACTATAATTATATACAAGCATAAAGCTTTATCATTATGAAATAGTACACCATACGATTTGTAGACAGTTTTAGATATAAATATAATTATTATTATTATATAATAAATAATTCATACTTATATTATAAATGGGAAAGTATATTTATTTGTACTTGTTTCACGGCGCAGTGGATAAATATGCTTCTTTATATTATGATTTTTTGTGTCGAGATTTAAGAGACTGAAAAGAGACATAGGCCATTTTTACCATGATGAATCAATTTATTTATATGAGAGGATCCATTTTGTCGCGTATATGAATCCCTCCATAATACAGAGGTAATGTCTGTGAGTTTATACACAAAATGCGACGTTCTTACTAAGTGGCTACGCATATTTTTTTAAATACTAAATGCACACGTGCGAAGCCGACTCGAGTAGCTTGGTTCAACTACACAGTCGATTGTAATGTCCATTAATTCATATGATATATTGAGCAAGGAGTTCTAAATTATATGCTCGGGTATGTTAAACATTTACATCTCAATTAATTACCTGTTAAATCAATACGCATACTAATATACGCTGAGTGGCACATAACCGCCCACCCTTCACAAATGACATTCCGTTTACTTATAAAACAACCGCGCATTTAATAAAGTATGTATTTTTGCTATATGCACATAAGATTGAATGACCTATCTCATTGGCAAAGTTACATGGTCGGTTCGAAACCTACTTTCAGAGTGTAAAGTGAAGTCTGAATATAATATGCAAAAGCTTATCATTACTCAAATATGGGGATGTCATAATCAATAATAGTTAATGTAAATACAGAGTGGAAATATTGAGTCGTGACGACGTGACGTGTGACGTCATTCGACACCACCCAAAATTACTGCAGCATGAATATTGCGGCGGGTCATTAATTTTTAAGTATTCTTCCGTAAGTTTAATTATCAAGAGCATATGGGTAATTTAAATACAAAATAATTTATTCGTGTAGGTAACACTGATGTAGTTATGCACTACTTCTACTACAATTTCGGAAAGGTGTTTTAGTTTGTAGAATGAGAACAGCGCATTCATTTTGATACTGAAGACAGTAATATAAACATTAATATCAGTCAACATAGATTAGGAGAGAGATTTTTAATGTACCTACCTAGTAAAAACAGCCAATTGAAAAAACGAACTTTAAATATGAACTCTTTTAAACTTAATGGTTCATTAAATCTTTGCACCACCCAACTTCAGATGGTATTTTAGTGTTCGTTATTTTATTTTAATTATTACTTATTTTATGGTTATTTTTATTTCCACGAACAACTTTGTAACAATTAAAGGTACAACATTATTAAATAATATTTATAAACGAAATAAAAACATTATCTAAGATTCCATTCATAGCGTATATAACATTTCAAAATAACTATAAAACATGATGTACGTTAATTTGACTAAAACACTAAAAAGTGTTTGTTACTGGTCTTGACAGTACGTAGTGTAAGTAGTGATGTAAGCGTACCGATACGAGAGGATCAAACGAGTGTATGATAAAAATTGACATACCTTATCAGTATATACACGACACATTGACAGGTGCCACACAAGTGATATATGGATAATTCAGAGAGCATGCGCGTCTGTGATAACGTGAGAAACTATCAATAAGGTCACCGGCTTCGCCTGTGAGAAATACCGTTTTGTATGTAAAGTGAACTATTTGCAAACTCATATCGAATGGTGTCACCGCAAAATATCTGTACGATTTATAACGTGTCTAAACACAAGGAGATATTCCTTCGCCGTAACTTATCTAGGAAGCAATCTGTTGATATGTAACGTTTAATGTCTTAGAAAGTTATATGTTATAAAATGATGATTTTTTAGTAGATTTTATAAATGATTTTCTTAGTATCAATAATTCGTAATTTTTTTTATTGGAATTGGATCGTGTGTTCGAATGTACGAATTAAGATGAATACGAGGAAATTATTTTTAAAGAGGCGTGAGTGATAAACATTATCGCTAACGCAAAAGGTGTTGACGTGATCGTAGGATTTAAGTGTAAAATGAAAAACATGCAGGATGCAAATACGATTAAGTTATTTAGACTTTGGAGTTATAAAAATTCTGCATTCACATAAGTACATTTAACAAATAAAAGATTGTAAACGAAAAATCTTAATTCGCGTAAACATGATATAAAAAAATATAGAAACTTATGATTTTTTTCAAAAACTTTTTTTTTTAATTCTACAGTACTAAAAAAAATGTTTAAAAAGATAATTCCAGCTTTGCTCTGAGCCGATAAAGCATTGCTCTTATTCAAACTAGGAAGGTTCATTCGACATGAACGTATAGTTTTCCGTAATCAAAATAACAATGGCATGTTTCGGTAAGTAACGTGAAGGTCGACCATTTTGTCCGTCAACGCGTCCGTTCGTTAACCGACACGCTTCATGACTCATGAGTGGCAATCATGGAAATGAGTATCTTTGTAAAAGGTTGCTTTGAATTCAAATATGAAGACATTTTTGGAACAAAGTTTCTGAACACTTGCGGTAGGAGTAAAACAGGAAAATCATCTTTGATCTGTGCCCGAAAAAAGAAGTAATGTAAGATAATATCATACATTCATATTAGCCAGGTTATTTAACTTACAACGTTATTTTTCTCTTACATGATTTCAACATACAAATATCCACATAGATTAACATTCGACTTGAAGTATAAACATACGGAAATTCATTGAAATCGTGCTGACAATATATATATATATTTTTATTAACAGCGCGAAACGCGTCGAATACTTAAAATAATAACGCCATTAGAAGCAAAAGAAATAAAATGCCGCTATCTATCATCTTAGTTATCCGCTACCGTTTGTAATAAGTAGTATCAATAAAAGATTATGAACCTATCTAGCGTACTCCGTACTATTGAATGGGAGCGACTAGACGCGAGTGGAAGTATCAGATAGTTATCAACTAATTTACGTGTGCTCGGCTACGGCGCGGGAGGCGCGAACCCCTAATTGGTATCCATTCACCCAATTATAACTTCAGATATACGAATCGGGTGATTCTGTTGAACCTAGAATCATGAATAACAATAATTGACAACAGTTATTAACAGAGGACACTATCCGCATTTAACAAATATTTTTCTACTGTTTTCTAGACGTTCCTTTTTCAAAATTGTGCCAATTAAGGTAACCTGTGTCCGTGACATTACTGACTCATCTATAGATTCTTTGCCACGAAAAGATAATGAATAAATAACGTAGATACGAAAACTTTTAGAAACAAAAGTGTACCTTTCTATTTTATGTCTTTAACAACGAACCTTCAATCTTCCATCTAACCTTACGTCAAGACGCAATTATTTGCTCCACGGGAGCAAAGGTGCGGTCCCGTCTACTACAATTGTAACAAAGAATCTACCGCCCATCAATATAATCTATATATTGATAAGTAAAGGGAAAACGTTTACACCTCTTTTAAGATTAATTAATGCATGCATATAGAAGTCTTAATGATTTGGTACACATAAAGTTTGTTCATGTTAAGAAAGCTAGATTTTATATATGACGTGCGTTATAAATAAATTATGAAAGAAAAGAGAACATTAAAAAACATCAATGTAAAGTTTCCTTTAACAAATTGAATTATGGTCGAATTTAAACTGCAGCGTGTATTTCTAGTAATAGTCCAATTTCTTAAAAAAATAAAGCAAAATACGTTTTTAAATAAACAAGGTAGGTACGAAATTTTTACTATTACCTTAGTTGAATTAATTGCACTGTATTATTGTATATTATACCTTATTATATGGATTATCGCATGATGCAAAATAATGTTATCAATTGATAAGCTAAAACGTACACAACGTAACGTATATAATTTGGAGGTCGACAAGAACTAAGGGTTCTTGCCTGAATGCCGTAAATGTTAGGGTAACCCATAATGTCCCTACATACTCGACAAATTTATATTACACAACGTAACGTAAAAATCGGCTTACTGTATAGGCCTTCGTGAAGTTAGGTATGTCATTATTAATGAACACCAGTTTAAACTTTTATTTACTCAAAATAACCCACCAACTCAGATACCAATTTCAACGGAATATCAAATGTCAGGTCTCAAACATTTTCACCTGACTTAATCGACTCCCAATTCCCCAATTATAACTTCGGATGTATGCGTCGAGCAAACCTGTTTGCTCCAGAAACACCTTTCAATCTAACTAGTTACGGATCCCAATTTACACATCGGCAAAAAAGTTGTTGATAATATTCCCGTCCTGAGCAACTGATTTAAATAGCCGTTTGATTGCACGGCTAGCTCTTACGTTGAATTCAATCACACGTCTAAATGTTGGTTGGCCGAATGGCGAAACCCTAAGTTCAACAGCACAACTATACAACACTCGAACCTCAAACCAAAATTAAACAACTTTTTATCGCGTAGCGCTGTTTAGTAAATAGCATAAGGTGTTAATTGAAAGTCTAATTAAGCTACTTGTCTCCAATGTTGCGGCGGATTTTAAATCAGCCGTGATGTTGAAAATTTTAAATGACATAATGATTCATCCACATAATTGGCGAGTGGTTGAGCGTCGGCATTCATTGAAAAGGCTAGCAATGTAATTATGAAGACTAAAGACGAAAAATATTATGGCAATACATGACAGTAAAATTATCAATTATATTTTAAACACAAATTTGAGACACGGGTGTAATCTAGTGTATATTGATCACAAAAAATACTTATTTCTTAAACTTGGAGATTTGTAGTCTTTCATCTTGTAATACAGGTTTAATTCCCGTAATTCTATTGCTTTGAAGTGTAAAAAATAACCAATAACTTTACCAAACAACATCTTGAACGTCCCCTCAATGCAATCCGACTACCTATTAAGACAAACAGTCGGTGATTGAGGCGGCATAATGCCGAATATAAGCCCATTTGTGGTACAATGGACCCGCATCAATTAAACCCAAGTTTAGACAAACGACCGTCAAAAACCGAGCATTGTGAGAACTATACCGAACTCGTTTTAAATATCCTCTACAGTTTGGTAACTTGAATAACTTTATACCTTCAGACCTGCAGAGGACAAGGACGAGTTTAGTATCGTATTATCTAACTGAGTTGCGTATTATGAGACCCAAAAACATTTATTAGTTTATTAACGGTGTAATTAGTTCAGAAGGTGCCGGCAGCGTTTAATTTGCATACAGAATTTAAAGCTTCTTTTGTAGATTGAGTTTGCATATCACAATTGATGAAGCGTTTTATGAACTTTATAATTTATAACATAAACGAAAAATGTATTGACAAGCTGTGCCCACGACCCCTAGAATTTAAGAAAAAGTGTTTTATTTTATTTCGTTTTAATGGCCTAAGTTACTCCTTATTACATCAGCTACCTGCCAATAAAGATCCCGTCAAAATCGGCCTAGGTAATAAATCTTTTTTTTGTGTATTTACCATATGTATATTCATATGCATTTAAGAAAAAGCGGTTATTTCAAACAAACACTGCAAATTTATTTTTATGTATAGATATCAAACCGCTAAATATAAGAATGATACGTATTATTTCGTACATCCGATAAGTTATTCGATCGATTTGTTTTATTTTAATTTGACTAGTGTAAAAAATAAATTCTTAGATAAAAAAAATTAAACAAGTTCCTTCACTAGTCATAATTATGTATGTTTATGTAATAGTTATATTTATAAATATGACCGTTTATTTATATTTAATATTGATGTTTAAATGCATATTTCGCGGTACATTAAGCACAGGTGTATTACACGCCTGCACTGACTCTTGCGCAACTCCAGTTGTTTCAATATTGTTAACACTGTTGTTATGTTTAAATGGATTTCCGCAAACATAAGACTAGTATTATTAACAAAGGTGTTGCAAAAACAGTACTTAAATATTGAATAATGAATTTCTTTAACACTTGGTTCCCAGAAGGTAAAACAACGAAAAACAATGTTTGTGTTGTTACAACAAACATCACGGATTACGAAATGAGTTTCCTTATTATAGGTCTAACCCCTTGAACACTTTCCATTCTATATAAACGATCTCAAATTTGACGTAGTGTATTTTTTTTCTACTAGTATAAAAAATTAAAACATTTTGACAAACCTTATATCGCAATGATTATCACATAAGACCGTCATTCAACAGGTTCTAGGTTCGATTCTCACCAAGAATTTGTATAATAAGTTTACATCTCTATTCTTAACTAGGTTTGCGTCTTCTAAAAATCACTGACACTTACGACACAAATAATCCTAATGTGGGGCTATGAAATTACACCATTATTATTATTAACATTATTATATCCTATTAAAGCAACTTTTATTATATATAGGTACACTATATAAATATTTATTTCTAATTATAGGATTAACACGAACAGTTCCGGTCCTATTTAAACAAACCCAAACTTAAGCCAGCATCACTAACTGAACTAACCTTAAGCCGATTAGCAATCTGATGTGTTTGAAACTATGCAAACGATATACCATGATTTGAATTAAGTTCTTCAACGTCAGAACCGAAACCTTGAGACAGATATCGATCTAAATACATAGTTACTCATCGCGCTCATATCTCAGAGACATGTGCAGATTTTCAAACTCATATCTATAGTCAAGTCATAGTCATTACTCGAGTTTAAGTAATTACTTAAGCTAATAAACTCCGTATTCAGAAACAAAACTATGAGATCTCACAGTGAGATGAGTAATCACAGGAGATGAGATAAGGAAAGGATCACATTTTTGTATTCCTATCTTTATCTTTAGCATTGTGTAAAAACTAGAGTAAAGTAGATGACAATACAAAATATCAATCCTCTTCTTCTAAATTTTAACAGTTATCTATTGAATAGTCGTTTGAGTAAAAACTTCAATTCAAGTATTTATTTTAACTTTACTTTAGACACGAATGTTTGTAATCGACCTAGTCAAGCAGCAGCGACCGCGTAACGACGATCACGACTCTTGAGGCTTGACGATAAATTGTCCTATATGTACCTGTTCGTACATAAAATAACTCCAGTAAACATTCAAAGCCCTAATTTTTGTACATAATTTGTACTTATACTCCAATCATAGTTACCCGAAATTACCAAAGCAACAATGGCAATAAAGTTACCGGAGTGCACTTACAAAACTTAATAACAAACGAAATGTAAGAATTACAAAAATGTAAACGTTCGCGTAAACTGAAACGGACATAATGAAAACAACACTATACTTCGTTTTGCTCGAGTAGTGCTCGCTAAAGAGTTGGGAGAAACAATAAAACTACTAAGTCGGGCTTTATAGACGAATGTAAAAGAAATGAAAAACGTTACAAATTTACACGTCGACGGGAACTATGGACGTAATAAAAATACTACTGTTTTGTCCCGAATAGTATCCAAGTTTCAAACTTCCCATCGGAATTCAATATATTGTGAGATAACGGGGACAAAGTTGTAAAATATTTTTAAGTGATAATCTTATCCACGTTGTACACAGGGTCACAAAAACCTGCAACGTTTTTTTGTTACGTTTTACCGTCACGGGAACATGACAAATTACAATAATAACATAATAAAGTGATGTTGATGTTCTAATATATGTAATACACGTGTCGCGATGTATGTTTAATGTGAACTGCTGATCTATAGATCCGATTTTAAAGGTTTTTGTTACTTTTAAAATAGATTGGATAGTTTGAATACGGTAGTTGGCGCTTATCGAGAACCACTAAGAGATCAATCAAATTCTTAGCCATATTCAAACACTAATACAGCAAAAGTTACTCAATGTGATGAGCATTTACTAAAAGTATATACCTGTATATTAAAATCCTGGTGCATCTGATCTAAAATACCGCAAAACAACTTCTGCCAGGTTACCTACCCATAGTTCTAATAAGTGGTGATTGTATAGTAATTTAATTTACAAAACCTTTAGGTATTTTATGATCCATATATTAAATAAACACCACGTATATGAAAATAAAATTAGACAGATTCTTTAGACAAGGTGTTTCCAGAATTTTTCGTATTCAAATTCTGTTACAAAGTCTCCCGAAGCGCGTCCCCGGTGAGATTGTCTCGCAGTGCTAACAAAACCTTGTTTCAGTGCCTACTGCACAACGAACAAATGTGATCGGAATATATCACGGAATGCATTACCTAGACAGCGAAACTGCATGGAGAATTGGACTACATTCTTTTACCTTCACGGCCGCGCAGTAGGTACGTGGTATTATTTTCATAAATCGATTGCTCATAAGTGCGTCAAGTTCTTCGGTCACGTCTCACGGAGACATGAAGATTCAATAAAATTGTTGTATAAAAAAGTGAAAGATCAGACTGCGCACGCTATCTATACAATGCATCAAATACAAGAAATGAACGTAGATGGAGCTTCATGACTGTGCCTAGGTCTTTTTATCAGGTAAAGATGAAAATGGATCAATACCATTCTTGAATATACCAAGAGAAAACACAATTAAAAAATCCATAATACCTATAAACATTACTCTGTTACATATATACGAGTATATGTCTATCCCGGCCAGAAATTAACCAGGATTATTTAGCTTCGCAAGGACAGTTACAATTTATTATTATTAAGTTACAAATATCATATAAATGGATGTGTTGTTCATGATTGATCAACGGTAAATAAAGTCGTCAGAACTATTTTAACGGTCACAGATAAGACTGAAAACTCAAGCGCGCACACCCGATATTGTTATAAGAAAGACCTGTAAACTCTTAGTAACTAAAGGCGTAAAAAGTGCAGAAACGTCACCCGATGGCAAGTGACTACCGTCTCCTGTAAACATCGATAACACTAAAGGCACCACCGACTCAGAAAGAAAAGAAAAGAAAGGAAGTGTAACAACTTACTTGTTTATTAAAGTCGGCTGCCAAACAAATTCAATTCTGAGCAGTCACATACTTGTGAGGTAAATACATGTTTGTTCTCGGGTCTTACTTATATGGTGTTTCATTTATTAGATTCACGTTCTATGCATAATATCTACATGGTGCCCTGATGCTGGATGTGACGACTTTTAGGTTGGTTTACTTCGATACGAATGTAGTCGTTCAGTCAAGCCCAGTCGCGCAAATTTATACGCTTATACCCACGCCTTTCAATGCACGAGATGGGTGTGTAAAATTTACATTATAAAATTGAACTCACCTTAATATTGGCGATATTTTAATGTAATAAAGAATATTTTTATATCCTTTATGAGTCTGTGTCTAAACATACGAGTACACGCAGATATATTTTAATAACTCATTAAACTCTGACGTCATTATAGTCCTTCAGTAAACCACAATACTATTGGCCAATACTCAGCGGCAATGTTATTTCGGACAAATAAATGAGCGAGTCGGATTTACGAGCAACGTAGCATCGAATTGTAGAAATACGAGTGGAATCGTGTGTGGCCAGTTACAATACAAACAAGACGTTCGCAATTAGTCCTTTTTAGTGCCAGACTCTCAAAGAATTAAGTTTTTTAAAAAATCATAATTAACTATCGTATTTTGTTAAGAAGCCTAATAGTACGTAATTACCGCAACATATAGACACCGGTAAAACCAAAGCATCACCGATGCGTGGTCGACCAAGAAAGACTCTCATACTCTCAGCCGTAACATGACTAATTGTGTAGCGACTGACTAGGGTAATAAGCCAAGAGGGCTTCACGGAAATTATACAAACTACTGACCCACTGCTCTGATCTTAAGTATTTATTTGAACTGATTAAATGCTAAAATCATTCTCTACCAGTCAACATGTGTGGCACAATGGATCATACAGAACCCCTTTCCTGGGTCCGATTTCCATCGAGGTAGAAATTTAATTGACGTTTCATTTCTGTTCTCGGTCCAGGTGTGTCTCTTTGTGTGTTGTCCACAGCATTAACGACACAGGGAGTCCTAGTGTTAAGCTAAAAGTGTCAAATGTTATTATATAATAACAGAAAAGTATTATATTACTATGGATAGGTAAATATTAAAAATACTAAATAAGGGTACTTTTTATACATGAAATACATACATTTAATACGGATGTAGATCCAATTCGTTATCTTAATATGAATAGTATCCACAGAATAAATGAGGTTTCAATCCGTAGGTAAAGTATTGGTTGACAAACTTTACTTCCCTTTGAGGGGATTACTGTGAAGAACTCTTGATACGCAATAGTTCTCAAGTTTCCTAATAATTTTTCCGCCGTTGAAGCAAGCGATAATTAATTTGTCGTGATAAGTAGATATATACCAGATCCGAACATACCCTATCAAAGTATTGCAACACAAACGGTGCCGGAATGGTGCAATAACATGGGGTGGCTCTATAATTAATGATTGCTGTCATTCACAACCACGACCTAAGTTACTGAATTTGACGTTCTATTAGACCAGTAGTGACGTTGCATTGCGAGGGGTCGGAGTTCGGCCCAGGTTATAACGGACGTGTACGTTATAGATAATATTAGCTGTCGGGTCTTGCGTGTGATGTTTTAATTGTGCGTGTCCATGCCACCCACGATGCAGGAAATCCAAATTCGGGGTTGTATTTTTGTAAACATTTATTTATAGCTCTTAACTTTTGATAATAGGACAGCGCCAATTAATTTCAACTTCGATATCGATGTGATTTCTACCAAATGGTTTTTAGGTTATTTTTCATTTTCAATTATTTAGGCATTGGTACTAGATGATTCAAAATGTGGAATAAATAGAACTACTTACTGGGTATTTAACAAAAAAATAGGTAGCAATGGAACCATTCAGATAATCCGGAGTTAATGACCGAAGTGACGATTAGCCTTCACGCTGTTATTGTACGTGCCTGTTATAAAAACGTGCATTTTTTATTAAAAGTGTGAAGTTACACAGGTAGGTACCTGTCTAGTCTATTTGTATGCCAGCGCGTTAGCAGAGACGAACAGGACAGCAACATTTTTTCCACCAAAGTGTGGAGTTTAAAGCGGGAAACCAAACAATAGAACTCCCCGAACAGGCTCAAAAATCCTATTGTTCGATGATGTAACTTTCATGTTTGGGATTAAAACGCAGACAGTGATTTAAATTCGACGAGCGAGAGATTGCGAACACTATAGGTCTTGGCAAGTGAAGAGCACTTTTACAAAGTCCATGTATCGTATCTCCAAAAACATCAAAATTCTTTTCATATAAGCGCTGCCGATTGCAGGTTCGCTGTTTCGATTCACGTTGAAACAAAAAGGCAGCTTTTCTTCGCGTATTTATTCAACGATAGATTAATGTGACCTATTTACTGTAATTGCAACATGCCTTCATTACGTTGAAATATTCGTACAAATGGAATATTTGGAATGGTAAAAGAATGTTGTCTTGGGTCGTCGGAATAAAATCCGCGACCTTCGAATACGACAAATATTATTTCGACGTTATATTTGTCAAACCGGCAGCGTGATACTACTTCAATCGATGACATCAAGAAATAAATCTGTCTGTTCATTTCTGTTCTGAAGATCGTGTGGCGGACGGTGGCAAGACGCGCCCGGGTCCGATTAGGCGCAATCGAAACTTCGGCATATTTTTATTACATCGGATACGATGTAAGCATAAACGCTATTTATAAACAGTTTAAAATATTTTTCATGAAACGTATCCGGGAGAGATTTATAGGTATTTTCGAGAGCTAAAAAACGAGCGCGTAACTGTGTAGTGGTTACAGATGAATTCTTTTTCAAAGTAAAAATTATAAGTTACAAAATTGGGTTTTAAATTACGCTGGTGAATTTCGTATGTTTGTATATAACTTAGCTGTGCAGAACTATAGGTACTGTAAATGTTTGATGCACGAAAGGACATGTAAAGCATAAATTATAAGTCCGCTTCTGTAGCGCATCAGGTATATTCGCGACGGCGGGAGTCAATTGTTTTTCTGCCGCTATACAAAAGACGTGACTCCCTGGTGCGTCGACTGCGGGCCAGTACCGACAGCACCCTGAGAATGGTTGCTAACAGGCTAGACAGCAGATATGTGAGTTATTGCTTTGCTTCTTCTAATGGAATTGCAAGGTTACTCACAGACGTTTTTTGGTAAGTCTTAGACTTAATATTAGTTTAGAATTGCAAGTTTAGTTTACTAGAAAATATAACTCCTCGTTAAATACTTGACAATTATATACATTATTATTATTATATTATACAGCTTTAGATTCCATCATACCTGCCTATAAATTCCATAAAAGATAAGGTCAATGGATGACGACATTATTACAATCTTATTTATGTGCAACCTTATAATTATGTACTTTAGATATTGCGTACACATAACGTTTTTCTCATAAAACACATTTTTTAAATTGTTGTCATTATCATCATTATTTTATAAGTAAGATTCCCCGATGTTCGTGATTCTCAAGGGTAAGGATAATTTGAATGCGTTAAAAAATAATAAAGTATCTAAAATACAATCCTATTCCTGTACAGGACATATCTCTTAAACGTTCAAAATAAGCAAATTAAGCAGTATAGCTAGATTGTAAGAAAAACAAAACATAATCAATGACCATTAAAAAAAACATTCTCTCGAGTAGATTTTTTTGCGCAAGATACGAAAATATGAATTTAAATTGTTATCGTATTACAACACTAAATTATTCTTTATCCCCTACCATTAGATATTTGTATGAAATAGGTACAAATGGCTCTTGCTGCTAACAAATACGTCTCAGTTTACCATGACGTTTGACCTCTCAGTGAGTGGAGTTCATCAGACGGTTGCGTAATGGAATACGTAAACGTACGACAATACCTAATGTCCTAAACTCCGTATGACTAAATTTAATAAAATATTCATTACTGAGCGACGTGTAGCAATAAAGAATTGACATTATTGTTTTAACATACATATATTATTTGTTCATTACTGTGAATAGATATAGAAAAAATTAATTAGGAAACGAGTTAATTTTTACTTTGCTTTCTTGTTTGTTTTTGAAAGTCTTACAGATTTCATTCAAAGTTTTCACTGTCTACATGCATATCTATATTTTTCTTTATTACTATTTTTTTTCTTCAAATATAAGCATAAGAAATATAATATACACATATTCACTGTCAAGATAGGAAAGTAAAGAATTAGTATTTTTGTTTTCAGTACTTTACAATTACAATCTTGAAATATTTTGAATTATCGTGTAATACCGCAAAAATGACAAATTCATTATTAAATGTTATATCAATATGTGTATATACAAAATATACCCAGAAGATTTATTAATGACGTTACCAAATTTTATGTGCAAACAGATATTATTGTTATTTAAATACATTATCGAGAATTATTAATAGTTTTAGAATAGCGAATAGTCGTCGAAAGATTTCAACGCAATCGTTTTGAAAAGCTACTCATGATACTGCGCCAGCGCCGTTAGTATTTTTTTTATGTCTGATGAAAACGACGTCTGTTATAGTTACTTCTATCCCAGAAAAAATAATAGTTAGGAATCGTTGTTCTAATACTAAGCCAGGTATTGGAATTAAATAATAATAATAAATATTGCACAAGTAAGTCCCTTTCAAAGGTTTTTTTCACATCAATCCTAATAGACACCATAGGAAATAACAATAATGGTGTTCCTATTATCATATTCTGGCTTCTTACAAACGACGAACTGGTGCAGAATTTCAACTCAAAATTCAGTATGACAGCTCCTTCGTAAAAGTTACCAAGTAAAGCATTTTCAATGTGTTTAATTAATTTAAATATAATTCCATTCTTACTAAATAATACTTGTATATTGTGTTATCTTAAAAACAAATAAATCGTCTCGCAAGCCAGTTTTACAACGTCCTAATTGTGATTTTAGTAAAAAAATCTACACTTATGGCATCTGTATGCTAATTGGTAACATAGAATACTATACAATATTGTAGAACTGCGTTTTAGTTGACGTAAAAACCTTATCAACGGTAAACCAATAAAAAACCTTGCCGTTATAACGATAAATAACTTTAAAACTACTAAACGTATAAACCGAAAATCTTGCGTCCAGAAAATGTAGGTGGCAACATTTATTGCTTAGAAATATGAATTTAAAATTTTTACCTTTGCTTATCATAAAAGATCTTACGATTTTCCCAAAATCATGCGGATTTTCCAACGAAATTGTGCAGCAAGTTCGCAAACTTTTGTCTGGGTTCACAATAGAATTTCAAATTGTTTAGTAAGTTTGGATGTTTTAAATATTTGTTAGCTGTTTTATTCAAATAACGTATCTATGACTACGAGAATAATTACTGAGGAAGCTTTTTGTGACGTGACAATATTATTCAAGTTAATAAACATGTACTGTATTTTCTGTCTTTCCTTATATATTTATTTCTATGTAGTATTTAACTTTTTGTATTGTAGACCTCGTGAGGATTTACAAATTACGTTAGATGTGTTAATTTGACTTTAAAAAAGTAATTTGATTAACTTTAATCTCTGATACAGTATTACCTATTTCTTGTCTTAGTAAAGTGCTGTTTATTTTTATTACAGAGTGTTCTTGTATCGATTATTTCTTATTTCTTGTACAATGTCACGTGTCTTCGTGTTATTTATTATTTAGGTTGACTTCTAAATTCGTTTCGTTGACGCAACTTTAACTCTGAACGAATGCATATTTAATAAGTTAGTTTAAATTGTCGATGTGTTCGAGAAGTTAGAGGATATGAATCTATATTGTCTGAGAATGACATAATTCCGGCAAGTTTATTATTATTAAAGGAGAAAATATTAGGCATACTCCTTAACTTCACAGCATTCCCTTATGAACTACATTTATGTTAAGACAAATTGCATTTAAGAAACATACGCACGCACGTACGCACACACACACACACACATACACACACGCATACACACATTGTGCATTATCCAGGCTGTATATGATGCATGGGTAATAAATCATTTTTTATTTTCATTAGGTATAAAAATATATAGCCT
>DWPA01001245.1:0-19400 GCA_018251375.1 Calpodes ethlius | reverse complement strand
CCCCTATTGGGTATTTTATCCCATTGAGAGCTGTCGTCCTGCTAATACGGTTTTTTCAAAATATATCAAACAATATAAGCCTTAGTAGACACAAATAAATACTTACAAAAAAAAATAAAAAAGGAATGCTAATATTCCTTATTTCCATTAATTATTAATTACAATACAAACAATGATTTTAACAAAAAATCGTGAACAGAAAACCTTTTTCCCTTTCAAAGAATAATGAATTCACGTATAAAGAAGTAAAGTATATGAGTTATTTCATAATAAAAGTTTAAAAGGCGAAGAAGTGTAAAAAGCTAAATAAAGTACAAGTACAATATAATGTGAAATAACCTTTCTCAAATATGAATTACGGCCGGAAAGGTAGTCGGTAGTGTTAATTAAATAGTAATAATTCACGTTCACACTTATTTTTAACACTAATTAACCCGCATGACTAATGAATTACTCCTTGAATTATAAATTTCGTCGGGACTGCGAGAAACAGAGCGAAGTTTACGATATGAAATCCAAAGGCAAATTGTGCGAGCGAAATGTTTCCATAACTTTTTATACGCTTTTACTTAGGTCACGTGTAATTTGTCGCATATTTTTCTTAACATTTCTAACAATATATTTTTTATGTAAATAGTTAATTTGAAACGATAAATGAGTAGAAAGATAGTCTATATAGAACTAGCTGAACCCTGTGCGCGTTGCTATGCCAACACGAGCTGCCACAGAAATATATGAAATTAATTTAAATGACAGTGGCGCCACCTGTCCAAAATTGGTCGAACCGACTTAGAAACCTTCATGGGCTCATGCACAACAACTTTGCTAAAGATGATCACACGATTAAATGTATCGTTTACGATTCTGTAAAGGACAAACAGACAAACATTCATTTTTATATATTAGAGACTAGCTGAACCCTGCGCGCGTTGCTACGCCAAAAACTAAAATAAGTTAATGACAGTGAGGCCATCTGTCGAAACTTGGTCGTACCAACTGGGAAACCTTCGGGGGCTCATACGCAACAACTTTGCTAAAGATCATCACATGATTAAATGTATCGTTTACGATTCTATAAAGGACATACAGACAAACATGCATTTTTATATAGATAGATAACAATAACGTTACACAATCATAGCCCCACACTAGTATTCTTGTTGTCTTGGGTGCTATGGACAACTCAAAGACATATATGCACACTCAGACCGATATTAGAAATTTATAATCTTTATTAAAATTTCTGCCTCTCTGGGAATCAAGCCTTTAACGAGCCAAGAATCCTTTATGGGGGTCCAGTAACCATTGCGCTGCCAAAATAAATTGGTAAGCGGACACCAATCCTTATGAATTACTCCAGCCATAACCTTGCTCAGCCTAAAGTGAGATTGTCATTTAGCGCCTTTTGGACGACGCTACCATCGTTTTATTTGTAATTTTAGCAGTAGCATAAGTTTTAATAAGTAGAGACTTGAATAGTGCGCTTTTAAAAAAGCTTTATAATATCGATTTTTTGCGTTACGGTCCCCCTTAACGTAAGAATCCACCAGTGGCGAGGCAGTGAGGCGGTATGTAAGGAAACATTCATCACTTAGAATATGTCATCACTTCAACGTAGAAAAAGGAAAATAACACACATGTATCACCTTATACGATTCCCTTATCTTATAGATTTTATATCTGCTAAGGAAAATAATTTTAAAATCGACTAAAAGACTAAAGATTTAAAATAAGAAGTACAATTCTTGGGCAGTTAATAAGGCAGGGTCTTTATTTTCTACCTACTTTAGGTCGCTCGGTTTATTTCACTTTCGATCATATTCTTGGTAATGACGAATTAACCCAATTGAGTAGGCTACCCATCAATTAAAACTACTTTTTAATTTTCTTATGTGATATGATAGCCAAACGATAAGAGCTGAGAGGGAAAGAGAGAATTAGTTTAAGAGAAAATTAAAACCCTTACGGATTTGTGGTTCCAAGTTTCAGAATCGTGTTAAAACGGAAGACCATAGATAACAATGCCGATTTCCGATCATAATTATGAAAATCTTAGAAACATTGTCAACTAATACTTTTATGATGGATATAATAACTGTTACTGACTGACAAACTGCACAATATAGAGTATGAACCTAGAAACATGAAACTGCACACAGATCTTTTATATAATGTGAGGGAACATATAAAACTTATTTTTAAAACCTCATTTCCTGAAAGGTTAAATCAGAGGCTAACAGGTTCTATACGATTTTGAAAATAATACGTCTGTGGTCGAAGGCGCTGTCCTCAGCTCGTATTATTATAATTATGTAATATGAACTTATTTGAAGTTCATTATATTTTTCTACAGTCAAGAAAAACATCATGATGGAAACTGCACTTCTGAATTGTTATTATTAAATTCAAGACGTTGTTTGTGGAGACGCGAAATTCGTTGAGTTAACTTAATATAGCAGGTATAAATGACTAAACTATTCAATAATTTCATCGTTTAAACAACATTTAAGTTTCTTTTGAAGCTCTTGAGATTCGTTCTAATAGTTTTTTATTATTTTGATAAACATACCTCATTGTTACCTGAGCTTATAATATAAAAATTGGTTTAAACATTATGTTAGGAATACGTATGTAATTACAACTTTGATTGATGAACGTACAATGACGAATGAGGTAATTAATTATAGTGACGTTATACGCAATTAACTATTTCTTTTTAAATTAATTAAAAATTCCTAGAATTCATATGTTTCAGTACGAATATTACAAACTGAGTTTTTCAATATATGTGCACATTTTGAGCTCGCGTAGCAGGATTTTTGGAAGCAATTCTGAAGGCTATACGTATTGTATCAATATATTGCTTGACGCCATATAGGTACCTTATTAATTACGTTCGATTCTATATCGTATCGGTATTTAAAAAAAAAAATTGTAGGTATCAACTTTTATACAGCTAAATTTAAATGCATGTATACTAAAAAGTAACGTAAGTAATAATGCCCTCATTCTTTGTATAAATATAGTATTGACAATCGATATCAGACATGTACAAAACTAATACCAATATATTTTTCGACGAGATGTGCACGATTGATATTTGTCAGTAAGGTCAAACGACATTCCAATTAGTCAACGATTCAATAGCCGTTTTAAGGCTTTGTCTCCACGTATCTCCCCAAACTCCCCTCCCCCGCCCTCCTCCCCGCGGCGATCTCGTGCCGGCTTCTATCATTACAACTGTGTCATGTATCACAAAACACCTTTTACATTTGTGGCATTTAATCTTTGTTGGTACTCACATTGTGTAAATAACATATCCAAAGACATGAAGGAGATTAACTATTTATATGTATTTGGACAATTTATTGTAGGTACTTGTGGATCAATTTGTTTCATTCGCGATTCACAGTCCAAATATTGTATAGATGTCTTAGATGAACGCCTTCAATTTTAAATAAAAAAGGAATAGTTTTCTTCATAATATTAGTTACATATCGTATAAGCACTAAGATTAAAACTATTTAAAAATGTATTTCTTAGGTATACGAATACTAATTGATTGTGTAATACATGCAAGTATCTATTTTGGTAATGAAAACGTTTTTTTTTCATTTCGTTTCAATGAATAGGGCCTTCCTCACGCGGATAGATTAAATTATTACCATAAGCGCGCTAGGAAGAAATTAAATCAAAATGATATGGATCACGATTTCTTTTTGGGCAAATAGCATTTAAGCATAGCTTTATTTGCTTAGTTGTTGATTAATCAATATGGTTATTGTGTTTTTGGAATGGACTGTTGGCTCTGGTGGCTTTTACAGCTTCATGTAAACAACAGGACAATCCTGAAATATTTTTGTAAAACAGTTTCACAGTTTTTAGTATTAGTTATACGCTTAACAACATTGAAGCGACAAAAAGTGGGCTAGTATTGTTCTATATGTGGATCGTCTTGTTGCTTTTATAAGTACGTCGAGGCAAAAAGGTACCTTTGATGTGGTTGGAATATGGCTGTCTCTAGTAGTGTCGTCAAACTAATGTGGTTGTGGTTATTTTGGTTGTGGTTTGTTTGATTTTCATTATCATCCATATGGTTCACACAGACTATATGTGGTTAGTCTATGTATATACATACCTACGTACATTAAGCATGTTTTGTAAGTTATATATTATTGTGCTATGTGCATTAAGTAAATGTATATATGTCAGCTTCGACGCGACTGGAACGTGTAATAAACAATAAAAAATAAACTTTACTATTACTTCAAGACGAATATAATTCGATATGATTTTATAATAATAATAATGAATAAAGATAAATTTGAATGTGAATGTTATATTTTTTTACAGTTGTATGTTTCAGTCACGTAAAGAAAATCCGTTATACGATAGACTCCAATTTCCTAATTAAATAACCTATGAAAAGAAACTAATCTATGATATTGTCTTCCATACAGTAGAAAGCTTTTTGCGTTTCACTCTTACCGCAAGCAACGTTAAGAAACTTCCAAAAAAGTTAGCCTCGAGTATACTTGGACATTAAACTAATAGCATTACGAATGTAGGTTTTTTTAATAAAGATCCAATAGACAGTTAACATAATACTAGAGATCCGCTCTGTATTCAAAAAAGAACCGTATTTCAATTTGTATAATGATAATTATACATTGCAAAGTTTTATTTTCTTTAATAACGTATTTATCACAATATATCTAAAAATTTGCTTTCTGCAATTCATGACCATATAAAATTTAACTTTACCGTGTTTCTGTCACCTATATCAGTGAATTATTTTTAAAAATGGGTTCGAGCGTTCTGTTCGCATACTAGCATATACATTTAAATATTATATAAATTTCTAAAACAAATACCGGCCGATGTAAATATTATTTTAATAAATAAATGCTTGTTATGAAATTATTAGTATCAATGACACCTTATTTTAAAATTTCCATGCTACTGTAAAATATTTACGTACCTGTCTCAATAAACTCACAATACTTGCCTTGAAAACAAATTGTAGTGAGTATTGTGCGACTATAATTGGCACGACTTCAAGCTCTACAAATGTTAACTAGCATTCTACTTGTTAGTACCAGATAAAATATATCCTAAATAAAACAAAAACCAATCTCCAATCCAGTTTTTAAAACGAAGTTTCAACCTAGTCTGTATTTCATTGATTAAAAGCACATTATAAACTACGGATTCTTTAGAAACGAAGTGTGAATTCAACTATATTCTTATATTAGAAATCATAAACGAATACTGTATTAGCTACTTCAAAGCAAAACCTAATAGAATTTTCCAGATGAATACTCCGTCTTCGATCTCGACTTTGTGATTGGAATGACAGAGCTACAATAGAAAACCAACTTCTAACCGTTCACAAAGCTCTCTCAGGATTTCATTATTACAAAAAGCCTGTATTAAAATCTCTATGCAAAAGCGAAAGCCTTTGTTATCGATGGTGATCGATAAGTTATTATAACTGGGACGTTATTGCGTATCCATCCCATATCAATAATCTGCTAAGCTACTGTGACGTACATAAAACTTTATTAGCTCTTAGTAGTGGGCTATTAATAACAGAATACGTTTACTTCAGATGACATTGAAAATGAATCATCGATAACATCAGTACCTCTTTCAACTAAAATTAACTCTTTCAAAAGATTACTTTTAAACTCAAGATATTTTAGTACTCTCTTTTACATACTTGTTTTTTTAACTCACTCTTCAATATACAAATATAAGTATTTGTATTGTTACGCTAGAGGGTATATTTTTACGAGATACGAAGTAGGGCACAGTTGGCGATCACTCTTTTTATTGTGACTTCATTCATTTGAAATACAATACAAATATATATTAAGATTTTGATACAACAATATTATTATCGTTCTGAGAAAATTCTAACTGTAAGAAAAAGATAATAAATCTTATTATGTAATGTAGACGACTTACATTTGTTATTATATTGTAAATTCACCAACAATATTCAGTAGATTCCTTTTCTTTTGTTAGGTATACATCTGTGTATAATATTAGTTCCTGCGGTTTGCACCACGCGTCCCATGAAAATAAGTTTTAATAAGTAAACGTCTCATTTTTTGAAAAAATAAATGTATTTTTTTTACCAGCATCTTAAAAACGCATGCAAAGTTCGTATCTGTAAGATAGTTTTTGAGTTCAGATCGGTAGGTACACACTTTGCTCTAGTTAATGAATGGCTGCCAGTTCATGCAATAATTTACTTATCCTCTATGAAGTCCACATGCGGGTTAGTTGTTTTCAGGCCTTTGCGAACTTTATAGAGAAATCACATGTCTGTGGATATTAGCACAGTATAATGTACTGCAACTTTTATTAATTTGGCAAACAGGGTTGTACTGGTGGAGAATGCCGACAGGCATTAAGTCCGCTAATTGTAGTTTTAGGTATACAGTAAAGTGTAATTAAATGCATACATTTATTTCTTTATATAAATAAATGATATAATTTCAAATCTGAACATACCTTTCGAAAACCCGTTCCTATTGGGGATACTAAAATACCAGTAAATAAAATAAATAACATAATAATGTAATATTGTTATAAAAGCTTATTTCAAATGGCTTTCAGTTGCAACACAATATCCCGAAACGTTAATTACACGTCCACGTTTGCAATTAATTTTCGTTGTGATGAAAATTAATCCGTCATTGATTACAAATTTGTGTAAGATAAATGTAATTAATTTCCAAATCCTCGCGTCAATGCATGTTGGCTTTGTTATCTATGTACCTATTTGTGATTGAAACTAGTGAGTTTAGTTGAGCATTAATATTGAGTAAATAAACAAAATTCACTTTATATTAAGGAAACAAAATATATTTCATACTGAAACGTTTTATAGGACAATGGAAGAAGCTAGGCAGAGCTAAGTCAGGTAGGGTGATGACTATGAAATGTAGTCTTTTCGAAGTTTCATTGTAGTAAGCAGACCACCGATCTGTCTACTGTCTGTGTGAAGTGCCTGTCACACTATTAACCATCACATATTTGTAAAGAACATTATAAAATTGTTAGGTACGTCATATACCTGTGAGAATGTGTAGTACCTTCACGGGTCAGGGTCAGGTACTTATTAGTTGTTGCTGGCACCCCTGGTCGTCTATTATTAACCATAAATATTTATAACCACATTCCCCTCCTAGTGCTCTACTACAGATGTATAGTGCTAGTATTATTGAGCCACGACTATAAATTAAACGCACCAATAGGCAACATCGCTGGTCCCATCATTGGCTGGTCGCATGATGGCGAAATACAATGTAGCAATGATATGGATTAGAATACATATTATTTTCAACAGGTCCGTCAACACGAACGTCTCTTTGGCGTTCTACTCGCTCACGAGGTGGAAACGGCCAGCAACGCGGCAAGCGCGGAGGCTGAAGGTGCTACGAGCTGGGAAGGAGAACTGTGTGGCGCTGCCCAAACTCTTCTCCATCAACATGCTGTGCAAGGCGATATGAGCGCTCTTCAAGCCGCTATTGCACGCTTTGCGGCTGCTTGCAGGCTTAACAGCGACGTTCCTCTTGATCCTAAGTAAGTGAAATGTACCATTATGGGTTTATTATAGATTTCTATGTATTTTTTTCATAAAATAAACAACTTCCAGGGTCAAATTACAAAACTAAATATTTTTTTAACTACTTAACTTCATTGAATAAAAAGTCTTATTAAAACTCTTTACTTAGTTTATAATAAGTAGGTATGACCGTGTAAAAAATGTTATTTAGTACGTATTTTCTTTCTTCTACTCGATAAAAAAATGTGATAAAAATAGTCAACAATTTCTTGCGTTACTCATACCGACATCTTGGTTTAGAAACAAACTTTAATTACATAGAGTCTTGATCATCTCTAAAAAGCAAAAGAACATTATTGGCATAGCGCAATTCCCTCCAAGAAAAAAAATAGATAATACATTTTTCTTGAAATTGTTTAAAAATTGAAAACTTTAACCATACATTTCTTTTGCATTTTAAAGTAAATATACTCAAATGATAGACAGAATTCTTGTGATGATAATATTTATGATGTCCATGCGATATCTTTTTACGAGATAAGGATGAAAAACGAGCTTCTAATGCTACTGTCCCACGCCATCTGTGTCATATTTCAAATAGGATACGACCGAGGAGGTATTTTAATTAGCTAGTAAGTCCTATTCGTATAAGGGTCAATCCAAAAATCATGTCTGACCACGTCTTCTCTGCGATAAGTATACGACTAAGAAGAAGAAGAAGAAGAAGAATATCAATTTGTTATTGTTCTATAGTAAGAGGACTGCGGACGTTACAATTATAATCGTTTGTAATTTGTCCTATTCGAAATTGGTCACAAAAACATTTTTACCCCTGAGCAAAGGTGACGTGTATAAGTGTAACCTAGAGCACCGGTGGCGGTGATAACTCCCCGGGTTAACCATACATGGGTACTACCTGCAGATTATCTGCATTAACATTAGCGTCAATGGACTTGCCTGAATGTGTCTTAATTAACGAAATTAAATTAACGTTATCAATGCTTAGTTATATAAAGTAATAATCTACTGACAATATTTATCGGGTGTTATGTTTAACGCGTTATATATCACATTAGGACATTAAGGCTGGAGTCGACACACCAGTCGGCTGAAGGACGATATCTCCTGTTCGCGTTGACGGCGTGGCTGAAGGTAGCGTCGGCCAGTTTATTAGAGGCTCTCCAACACTGAAACCAAAACACTTGCAATTATTCACAATCGACATCATTAGGGTTATGGTGACTGGACAGGCATATACATAAGAACCATAAATAAAAGACATGTTTGTAAAAAATCCAGCTTTCCTACAGAACAGACAGGGTGCCATTACTTCGTCTCAATGTTCACCAGACTGCACCAAGAGTAGAGAAAATTTACTTGAACACCGTATGGATGCAGCACCTTAATTTCCAAATTTAAATTCACTTGTTTGAAACACAAATTCATTATTTA
This sequence comes from Calpodes ethlius, assembly GCA_018251375.1. Lineage (NCBI taxonomy): Eukaryota > Metazoa > Arthropoda > Insecta > Lepidoptera > Hesperiidae > Calpodes > Calpodes ethlius. Next base: position 10,369 of record DWPA01001245.1, on the reverse strand, counting down.
TTTACATTTCAAAGCACGTGTGGCGCTTTTTGTCGTAACTTGAACAGTTTTCGACTTCCCCGAAACATAAATGAGTGCTTTGTTGAATTAACTCATCAGTGCAACAAAGTCAAACTGGAATGGAAACTTAAGCCTCACAAAGTAGGTTCATTAAACAAAGTTGGTGCAGTGTAGCTAAGGAAACAGCTGTGTTTTGAGTAAAATGTGGTTGCTAGAAGGTATTCTCGCTGAGAACATGTCACCGCCAAATTTATTCATTAATGCGCTAATAGCTTCTGGGATTTGTTCTTCGTTTCGAAACTTAGTTTTCAGGGTTTGAAAGACTTTGTAAGAACCTAGATGTGACCTGCATATTTTAGTTTAACATAATTATTAGATGTTCAAATGCTGTTAGACAATGTTTCAGATTTGGTTTCTTTCCTAGACACTAATTCAACGTCTCCATCTTTTAATGTAGCTTATAAACAAATAACTGTAGTGACATTTATTTAATTGTTTTGGAAGATATTCAACTTAATTATGACCTTATTGAAACATGACAGTGTGATTTTTTATCTGACCGGTTACAATACTTTTAAAAACAAATAGTAATAAAAGAGGTTTCGTTTGCAGTTCTGTAAGTCTGCTTTTTATGATGTTTGACTTACTCCAGTGCGTTAGTGATATCCTTGAAGTTAAAATGTGCACGGGCGGCGATGATTTATTCTGATTTAATTAACCTCTTCCTTTGTAATTGGTAGATATTATAAAAGACAAAAATATTTAGGAAACATATTGTACCAGGTACATGTTCAAGCTCTTGTTTGAGCTGGAAAAAGCGTGGTGTGGAAGTGAAGGCACTACAAGCAGCGGCAGCATGGATTCTGGAGTAGGAGTTTCGAGAGATGAGCAACGTTGGCTTGCTGAATGCTTCGGCGAATATGTAGATCGCGCGCTTCATCAACTACGGCTTCACAGAGATTTGTATCCGGTCCTACATCACCAGAGCTTGAACAAGTATGATATTATAATTATATTAACTTGCTTTTGATACATTAGAATAATCCTTATTAATAATAAACAGCAAAATAGGTCAATGACGGAGGTGCACATACAACATCATTTGTGAACATAGCAATATGAAGTCCTTAGAGCCTTGTAACAATGAATCTATTAGTTAAATATTATTGATGTTGTAGGCATTACTACACTACCAAGAATTCATAATTAGTTTTTAATATTAATATAGTCAACCTATAGTCAAATAATAAGAATGTTTAAGAACCAGATTAAGCACAAAGTTAAATATTTAACTTGTTTTGAGTTGAGATTGCCGAAAATGTTAGACTAACTTTTCTGGGTAGGTATAAAAATAATCATAATTTTATCACTTTCAACTACTTATGAAAGGTTTATAGTATATCTGTGGTAACATTTAATTTGTGCAAAGTTATTTACATGTTAATAGGGTTATAAAATGACTCACCTTAAGTAATTTATGCATTTATGCAATACATTATAAAATAAGCAATGTCATGTTTTTATGCCAAGTTTTCTTGTATAATAAATGGGCGCGAAGTTAAAACCACCATTAGGAGATTAACGAGGTCTATTTGCCTCGCTTCCGAAAATTCGTCAAGGGAGCGCTATATTAGATGAGGCCGATCCAACACTTACATTGACTTACTTACCTTGTTAACTTTCTACGATTTCTTTGAATTTTTTTACATCTATATTACATTGTATTGTGTTACGTCAAATTAAGGTAGTTTAAGGTAAGTGATATCATGTTACTATATAAAGGAGAAGTATTTAGTGCTCAGCGCAAACCTTTTCTGCTAGAAAACTGAAATTTTGATAGATATCAAAAGATCATTGATTATGTATAAAATGATATCTAACTATTGATACGTTTTTCAATTGATTTTCAGCGCAGACTTATAAGAGATATTAATTAAAAAATGTATTAACTTCCATGTGTAGGTATATTTCCCCCAAGGGAATTTAAGTACATATTTTTTCTATTCTTCCTTTATTTTCATACTTCGCTGATATTTAATTGTGTCATTTTTGTGCGAATATTGCTTCATTTTACGTCTAACATAAGGAATGTAATGCCAGTGTCGTGATATTACGACGCGTCTAACAATAAAACAATTTCACAGGTTGGATCATCTGCTCCGTTGTCTCAACCAAGTGTCACAAATGAAATCGTTCTGGCGATGTTGCCCGTTCAAGAACGAAATAAGGTTAGTATCACTTTATAGATCACCCCTTAGAAAGGTTAAGTGAAATTTTGATACCGCAATTAAAATCTCGTAAAGCTTTGAGTATTTGTCTGAATTACTCTGCGGGGATTGAAGTTTACAGACTCATCGAGTTACGTTTTACGTAACGTTACATTAAATTTGATGAAATTGGTATCCGCTTCACATTGTTAAATGAACATTTATTTCTAATAAACTTTTGTTATGGCTTTGTTGCACAACAGATTTTTAAACATTATTTCGTGTACTTTATGACACATATTCATAATCATTCTACAAATTAATATACTTCACATTACCAGAATAACAGGATGAAGTAAAATATATAATTATGTCGTAGGGGAGAGATCGTCGGCGCCCTCCGTAAGGGTACAGCCGAGTGGTACGAGGCTCTTTGTGCCCAAGATACTGAGTCTGAACGTGGGGAAGACCTCGTGAATCTCATCACATTGGTGCAGATCGATCTCCAACAAGGCCTAACATACTACCATCCGCTCTTTGAGACGTAAGTATTATTTTGATTAACATTATTTCTTTAAAACTGTACCCTCCGGAAACCCCTACTGCGCCTGGTGAACAGAAAACAGATATCATCTGCCTAATATAGGTACCATTAAAGAATACACATTTAATAATATGAATAATTATTGTTGTGTGATTTTAGGAATGGGTTTTGTAGTAAAATATATTATTATAAATCATTAATTTGGTGACCATACTCGGGTTTCTACTTGCACGGCTAACGGCATTTCTTCCTGTTTCTAATATTACCATGTAATTATTTTTTTCGTTTCTGAATATTAAGATAAAAATAAAAGCATTTGATAATGTTTCTTGAAGATTTATTGATTTCGTTGTTACATGTACATGTACATAAGTGACCTTCCATCAGATTGGGTTCTTGTTTGCTCGTTTTTCAGTTATTCATATAAATACATGCACAATAAGAAATACAAAAATACAGGAAATCAACGCACCATTACATTTAAAAATGTAAGACGCTATCTTGTTCTCTGCTTTACGTCACTGATGACCTACGTCGGAGGTTGGCTTGGTTAGTCATGGCGTTGACCCTGCTGAATGACTTCAGTAATACGTTAAACACTGATCTTAATAAAGGGGGGAACTCAATTATTCTAATCATATTTCCTCTGAAACATAAAATGTAAGTGACTGTCAGTGGCCTTTGGGTCGAAATGTCATGACATTTAAGTACCTCATGAACCAATAACAGATTTCTACGAAGCTCCGCCCATCGTGAATGTAATCAGAAATATATATCTAAATATATCTAAGTTACGTCTTAGTTTTAAAATTAGTACCACGTAGCACTGCAAATTCTCGTTGAATATAATAAAATCTATAATGGAAAGTGTGGATCGCTAAAAGGTTTTACAACACTTGTACAAAGTTAGCCTATTATCTCGTTTAAAATCAGTTCACTTAACAGCCATAGGGAGTCTCGTCTACATTTCTTAATGGAGAAAACTGCGCCATAATACAGAGGTAATGAGTTCGGCACCGTATATTTTTATTAATGTTAGATATATATTGTATTCTTAAGACATCAATTTGTGATCAAGATGGTTGAACGAGTGAGTATGTTCTTGTCGGAGTAGATATTTATCCAAAAGATTTGTTCTGATGTCGTGGTTCATTTGTGTATTTCCATATAGATGACATAGACACGACAGGAAGTTATACGAATGTATTAACTTTTACTTATTTTTTTGCCCAAATACTTCAATCAGACATTTTCAAGACCACAAGACAGCATAGAGAAACAGACAAGATATTTTTAGTTATGTGAAGATTGGGTGTATTTAAATATATTATAATATCACTGCTTGTTATAGGACTAACGCCGTTCCTTACATCAACGTGGTATTCACTCAAATTGATAAAATGGTGAGTAAATAGAACTATTTTTTCTGTAATTAACTATTTAACTAACTCACTTTAGACTAAGTTTTAGCACCGATCACTCAGATAGCTTTTGCACAATTCCACTCTGCCTAAGAGATTAACTTCAGAGTGTCTTCCAATTGAATATAAATTTGTTATGTCCTAATATTCATAGAGTTCATTATAATTACATTACAAAACCAAGTACTTAAACATTGGCAAGTACTAAACTTATTTGTTTGGGTATTAAAATTGTTATTACTTTTTGTTTAATTATCCAAATAAAGTTCTAGTCAATATCTACTTCATAAAATGAAGTATTCAGATAAAATTGTAAAACAAATTACAAACTTAGGATGCAATGCAAAAATATTAATATTACACAAACCATTACGGAGTAGTTTGCCCGAATTAAATACTCACGTATTAAAATATCATATTTTAATTGTCTTAAGTGTTTTCTTGGCATTTACCTAAAATGCCTCTAGATCGATATCACTGATACGCCGAGTAAATGTCTCCCTATATTTTATCGACGCGGAATCTACTAAAGTCCATTACAAATAAAAAGCAACAAGGCCGAAAACTATACTTTTACGCCACATTGTTCTGATCGGCTCACCCGTGAGCCGATGGCAGTCGATCGGGAAGGGCATGGATTTTTATTATGTTGATAAGTATAGAGTAAATACCCTTATGATGTAAATTGGATGTCGAATCTATCATTAAAATCTATGTTAATTCATCACAACCTTTTACATTCATTTAGACTTAAATAAGAAGTCCCTGTCACAATGGCGCTATCGTTAGTGTTAACGGTAATGACTGAGTACGCCTCAATTAACGTGATAAAATTAATGCGTTAGGATGCAAATGTCGTAGTAACATTAGCGAAACCATGATAAATATTTCAGGACAACCATAGCCTTACGTTACGGTTGCCTTTTAGATTTAATCCCGGAATTTTTATATAATTTAATCCAGGAATCATCCAAATATTCTTGATTCAAAGTCTTGATAACGTAGTGTCGACCTCGTAAAAGTTTGTAACTGTTTTCAACATCTTTAAGAAATAACCGCGTGAATACTTAAAACAATTTCCTTCTCGACGAAATACCAGTTGCACATTCAGAGTGTGCGATCCCGGTGAAACCTACTAAATTTCCACCAACTATAAATTATATCGTAAATACCGCTGTATTTTACCTGGAAAGCGCAATTCTTTAATAATACAAATGTCCTTTCCCACGATCCATTACAATTTCAATTCCTTTTCACTCTGTCCCCGTTTTTAATCCTTTTGATTAATGAGCTTATTATTTTCATAACACGTAACAACAGATTTATTATGCTGTAGAATATGTTTTATTAAAAAATGATACATTTTTACTTCAACTGAAATAACAAACAATAACAACAATTCGAATATTGTTATATATAAATTAGTTAAAGCCACATCACTAACTGCAGATTTATAGAACAAATGACGATTTCGAAGAAATCTTTTTCTCTTTTTTGGTCGTAAGTACCTAAGGGCTATACGACATGTTTACCATACTATTTTGAGATGGTAATCCGAAAAGTAGACTTACTATTCTGAATAACGATAAGTCACATTTATTTTAGTTGCCAATTCAAAAAACAGCTTTGCTATGCTGAATATCGAAGCAATATATTGATCGTGAAAATATATTTACAATTAATTATACAAAAAGTTCTAATATAGTTTAAAAAAAGAATTGGTATTTTGTTAATGATTTTTCTGAAGTAATTTCAAAGGATTAACAGTTTACTATTGTTAAGTAACACAAGATTTGTAGAACGTACAATTTAATTTGTTTCATCAAATAGGCGCCGAAAGCGACATACAACAATGGAAGCCCCAACGTTTCCGATATTTCAAATCGGAATGAAATTTCCAGTAAATTCAATGCAGCAACCATTGAATTTTGTACCTATTGTCGCTGGATTTTAATTGAAAATATTTCGAATGGAAATTATTTTATTCTGCATTACTATATAATAAACAAATCTAGGAGATACCTATCTGTGAATTAAATTTTCTGAAAATTACTTGCTTGTATATTTCGACTAGTGTTTTTGAATTTATGTTTTACCGAATACCTTAAAACTTCTTCGATAGTTTTGGAATGTCTTTTGTCTAGTATAATATTAGTACTAATGATTCAATAAGTTATTTACACTTTCTCATATACACAAGCAGTGGCTAGTCGTATATGATAAGGAAAATAAATAAATCTCATAGATAAAACACTAAATGGTATGCAGGAGTCCAGTCTTGTGAGAGATATGAACGCGGGTACACACCCGGCATAGCATATAAATCTTCTCCGTGAAAAATCGGTCAAATAGTTCCTGAGTTCATCGATTTTATATAACATCCTTATTTATATATATAGATTAATTACCATGTTTTACGTTGGCTTAGACTACCCTTGAAAGTTAAGAGAAATTACCCAAACCGAGTACACATTTTCTTAGTTGACGCTAGATCTCTCTAGGCATTTGTATCACACTAAACTAGGGGCATGGTTTTAACATGGTAGTTAATAGAACTAAATCTTAAAGCCTGAATTCATTTTGACCGTATGGCTAAAGTTTGACTAGCATCTAGCGTAGAATTTAACATTTGCTTGCACTTACTGCTACAATAGTTGACCGAAGACGTGCGTCACTGTGTGGCGCACTGGGTGGCCGAAGGCTGGTGTGGTGTGGCGGAGGAAGAGGTCTATGACGAGCAAGGAACTGGAAGTAAGTGTGTTTTGAACCGCTATATAGTTTTAGGTGATTACAATAAATTATATTTATATAAAAGTCCACTTCACAATCCTACGGTCATTTACGACTTTTGATTACGTAATTACTAACCTCGTGGTCTAAATCAAAATGCCTTATTGTTTTTAGTATGCTTTCTGGCACTGACACCAAATCAAAACAATTTACTAATCAACGATAAAAATATGCAGCTTATTTCATTGACATGTCGATAGATTACTATTCCAAATTTTTGATTGACCTCTCTTGCAAATACTATTTAAGTGCAAAAGTATCCTGTTATTATACAAAGGTTTTTGTTGATCAGCATGCGTGGTGACAGCGAAGACGCTGCCGTTCGAAGTACTTCAAGCAGTTCGCGAATTGTGTGCGGCCGCTCCAGTGCACCCTTCGCACCCCTCACATCTGCACCCCGCGCATCCCGCGCACGATCCCCCACCGCAGCTGCTCGAAGTTTACACGTAAGTTCCATATTTAAAACTTATTATATGTATTCGATATACAATGTATATTTACGAGCACATAACCACATAACACACCCACGCGCATACACACAATTACATAAACATAATTTAATTTATTTATAGAAATATATATTATCAAAAGCAAAAACCAGACATACAAGAAGTTTTATCTATAGTTTTTATATACAATTTAATTGATTCAAATGTGAATGGAACTAAGAATTTTCATACAAGTTAGCGCCTGTGTCATACGACAAGTAATCGCGTTGTTGCCACGCGTGTGAACCGACCTAATTTATTTCATCCACCCTTTAATTACTATGGATTATCTATTAACTATGGAGACTTATTTTATCTTATAGTTATTATGATGAGAATTATGGTGATAATTATTGAAACATTATAATGTCTGTTTACGCTGATAAATATCAGCAAATCAGATTATTTGCCTAACGAAATGTGTATCAATTACCATTAGGATTATCCTTCGTATGTAGATTTATACGATTGCGTATATCGCATTAACGTATTAATTCAATGCCCTAATTGCATAATAGTATTAAGGATTTGAGTATTAAGTTATTCTCATGAATATAATATAATAAATAGGTATTGTCGATATTATATTATAACCTATTACTTTATTATTATAACATTGCCAAATACTTAATATACCGTTCAGTTGTTTCAGTCTCAGTAAATGTTAAATGAATAAATAGAAAATAATTAGTCGCTAACTTTGCATACTTCTATAGTGTTATGTCTAATGTCGCATCTGCGTCCTAACCCGTCAACAGTTTAACGCGCTAATTAATGCGTTAATCGAGACCAAGGTCGATAAAACGAGACGTATGTACTGCCGTTACTGTCTAACTGCTTGCGGTTTGAAATCTTAATGAAGGAATATTAATATTGATATTGTTTGCAGTTGGTTCGAGCCATTGATTGACCGCTGGCTAGCTGTCACCAAGACCATGGCATTGCAAAGAGTTCGCGCGGCTGTAGAACTTGGTAAGCATCCCTGTGACTAGAAGTACCTAGCGTTTTTGTAGTAGTACTAGTAAGTTGCACAATTATACTGTGTCACGATAGCATTTATCTTTATTCGTTTTCTAAAAACTATCTGAGATTTACTTCCGATATCGGACCGTATTATTATAATAATAGCTATACATACATATATGTTTGCTTATCAATAACAAAATTTAGTGACTTGACGTATAACATAATTCATTTATCGTTTTAAAATAGGTACTTACTTTTATGTATAATAAAACATAGGGTTTTTAATGTAAGGAACATCATCCATATATTTCAAAAGCATGCATATAATATACATAGTACATTGATGTATGAGTTTTGAGAAATACCGTGTTTCCATTAAAGCTCTTTCCACATTCAGGATTCAACTATTCCCGAACGTTATTTGAATCCAACTTGTCGGAACTTCACTCGGCGACGAATCATGTTAGTGCGGATGCGAGTTTTTTGTATTTATCTCCCAAACCGATTCTTTGAAAAACATTGTATAGTTTCAATATAGTATTTTGAATCATATTGCAGCATTTAAATTCAACAGTTATGCCGATGCATGAGTTTTAACCATGCTTTCGTAAAATGCTTTATTCACATTATTCGCATTTTTGGGCGCCATTTGAAACAAAATGGCAGTCGCTTGTGGATTTATGTTAATAAACAATGTCTATATATAAATATGTCAGTGTGTCACATCATGTGTGCTCACACCTCTTCCTAACATTGCTTGTGTTGTTCGTGACATAGATATATGAGACATCGTAAATCCTCCCAACCGGAGAATTGTCACATAACTGCCCGCTAGCCGGATATGGAGCACTTTAAAGAAAGTCTTTTCAATCGTACATTTTATTCCACAAATGTTATATACCTAATAAAAATATGTTAAAGTTTTATATTATAACACAAGAGCTGGTGTGCAAGGAGGCTTATGCGTAGAATTTGGTTAAATTGAATTTAATTAAAATCTTTGTGGCTGATGTTCTTTGTGAAATATCACTATTCGAAATAATTAGAAAAGATCGAATGTTTATTCAACACTTTAATTACAATAATTATAAAAAGTTTACAAGCCTTATTTTTAAGCAATAATTTGCCAGATAACTCTAGTGAAATACAAAAGGTTGCAGCAGTTGTATAACAAGAAAAAAGAAAAACTAGTAACATAAATCATATCTACTACAAGTGGATGATTTTGTAAAAGAATGCCGATAAATCTAGTTTTCATTCTATTATTATACTTAAAATAATTATGCGATGAAAGTCGTGACAACACTGTTTCTTGGAAAAATAAATATTTCCGGAAAACATCAGTATAAATAGAAGTGTAAAGGTAAGACAGAGTAAAAAATGGCGATTGAATTCTAAATTAACGGCATACCTAATTGGTGCGAGCGAGGGTAACGACGAAGGTTCTCACCCCGAACCAGGCCACCCATTTAGATAAGATCAAAATCTAAACTGTAGTCCAGCACGAAAGGTTTTATTGGCCCAGGACAAATCAAAACACTGTTGTAAACCGAAGTCAATATCTAGTCCACTTTAAAGAAAAGAAATAAACAAGAAAGAAATCACATTCATTCGATGCATACTAAAAAAAAAAAAAGAAAATTTCTTATAAATGCAAACTCATTTACAGCCAGTGTCAAAAACAAACTTTAAATATTTACACTACTTTAAATTATTATATCGTTGCACAGAACAGCTTTAGAACATATTTCATTGCTTAAAATTATTTCTATTAATGTTATTATTATTTTTTATTTATGGTTATGGTCATTTCAATGAACTATTTGTGCACCGGGCTGTTAATGAAGCATAGTTAAGGGTAGTGTTAATATTTAAAGTTCGTTTCTTCAACTGGCTGTTAGTATTGCCCATTTTCCGAAACATTTTCACAGACTTTAAGTGTTGGAGTCATAG
>DWPA01001244.1:0-19400 GCA_018251375.1 Calpodes ethlius | reverse complement strand
TGCATCATCATTTACTTATTTTGATAAAAAAGTTTAATCAATGTGTTTTTGGTGGTTATTTTATTACATCGTAAAAAAGTATAATCTTAAAGTGATTACAAAATATACATTTGTTGCTCCTCGTGATGAATCAAGATAGTAATTCGGTGGGTCCAAAGCTTATTATTTCCCGCCATCCAAAATTTACACGATGAATCTTCTTTAGCCATATACGGCATCTGACATTTGAGTTTCACGAAGCCGACAATTTCATCTGAATGCTGCGTAAGTGTGGAAAATCGTTTTATTTTTTGCACTAACAAGCGATGTTTATGAAACTTAATTGTTACTTTACGATAAGTGCGTAAGAAAAGGAAATTATTACGTATTATTTATAATCACATATATTTTATTTCAATTTAAAACGCGAGTTTACAGACTGCTTATTACGAGAACATTTATTCCTTTTTTGCTCACACCAAATTGTTATTATGCCTATTTTCTCTCCATACCTGTGTGAACAAATTGTACTTTAATGTTAGTACCTATTTTTAAATGGGTAGGCAATTGCATTTTTTAATTTGTAATATTTTTATGAAATTAATAAAAAAAAATATGTTGCAAATTTTTAAGCTTTTATTTTATACATATTTTGTACATATTATCAGGAAACTCTTAATTTGTTAATACCCATATAATGTTAAACACATGGCCATTGATAATTGGCAATAGTTATGACATAGACGCAACTCAGATACATCACAGAGACGTTCCGGCCGATATACAAACCGAAGACTTTTGGCAATTGTTCAGTCTTATACTTATTTTGCGCAGCTGTACGGAAATACTAAATAGGTACCTATGTATTAAAGAATTGTACAAAAATCGAAAGTGGTTCTGAGAAACGTTATACATCGACATTTCAATAACATTTCCACGAAGCACTACATCTAACAGTTTCACATCGTAATTCTAGTTTTTATAAGTACAATAGCCATCACCCGTTGGTCCCATTCAGTGGTACCGATGCCTTATACAGCCTACGACACGTTCAGGGCCAGTAATGGCGACTGGCCACTTTTTCTCATCTTCCCTAAATAGCGCGTCACTGGATTCTCGAAAATTAACAGCATTGAATAGCGGTATCTATGGATCTCTAAGTAACAGTTCCGTGTGTAATAAGGTTATCTTGCGACAAAGTTCAGATAAGCGAAGCTCCGACTTGCTCCGACGGATCGGGCAATACCAAATGCAGTGAGTGATGCTTGTCCGTACACACTTTTCAAAGACAACGATCTTTAAGCGACACTCATGAATTAACACTAATACATTAACTTTTAAAGGAATGGAATTTTAAACCAGTCTTCGTAGACTTTCGTACCGAAAAAAAAACTTATCACAATTGCGCGCCAAAATGCAGTTTTGCCGACGCCATCAGTAAATATCTCCGAAGTGGATTCTGTAGCACGTTAAGCTGCGATATGAGTGTGTGAACGTCTATTGTTTCGTGAAATATAAATCGTCACGCACTAATGTAAGTTCCACGAGTACATCGCATTCCACTTTGAATATCGTGTAGAAACCGTAGAAAGCCGCCATTTTGCGCGCGCATAATCGATTTTATATGTTGCCAGTTTCGAAAACAGAACCGCTATGTTTGTTTTGCTAGTGTAGCGTTAAAGTTTATGTCTTGCGCTCTTAACTTAACGCTTTGGAACGGGACTGGTTTTATTTATTTGTTTAAATTATTCTTATACCTACCTGTGTGTTTCTGAGGACGTAACAATAAATGTTATTATCACAATCTATATAATTTCTTATACACTGTGGTATAATAGTTTCTTAGCTGTTACTGATTCTATGGTAGATTATATTACTGAAATAAAATTAGTTAAGCTTTCCACTTTAAGCATTAAGTAATATGTGGTTCTGTTCTTTAAGCGTTAATTGTTCTCAGCAGTGACTAGAAAAGAAACGTTACTGATTTCAGTCACATCCAAAATAGACGGTGATACATTAAATATCGTTATATTATAAATACCGCATTATTATTAATTTTATCATACCGAATTGCCTATCACAGACATAAGACCATTTCAAAATCGCTTTTCAATAAATACGTAGATTAAAAATGTCAGTATTTAGGGTTTTTTTTTATTTACGAGTATTTACATGTATTTAAGTTTTCTCCACCATTACTTATTGGTTAAAGTTATCACAGCAAACAAAAACTTTATCAGTGTATCGTAAAAATATCTAAATTATCCATTATGCACTTCTCTTTCAAAATAAAATCTCTTTGAAAAATAATACAAAGTTTGCAAAGTGTCTTAACTAAGATATATTTAAAGAAAGATTCCATAGCCAATGTTTATATGAACCCATTCCACGGTTCGCATAGAGCGGTGTCTGTCACGCACGTTGTAAATCAGCTAACGAAGCTAGCTTTGTGCTGGCGACTCGTGTCCAAACACCATTGTTTGACATCTACAACTAAACGTATTTCCTGTATCGTTACATCATCTTTCCTACGGTATATGAAGGTTAGAATTTAACACCGTATGTCTACAGTGTACGACTTGAGACACTAAAGAAAGATTTTTTTCTATTTTTTCTCTATCTATCAGCCTTTAAAAGTCTACTGCTGGACATATATTATTATATTAAAATCGGCGGATTGATACTCGTTTCTATAGCACAGATAAAATAATTACTTCATTACAATTCTTAAATTCAATTAAGATAAGCGTTAGTGCTAAAGAGCATTCTCTTACATTCAACTTTCAGAGGTGCAGAGTACAACAAAAAAAAATCTTTAAATGTTTGTCAAAATAGATGAAAGAAATCTGGATGACCAAAGAGATATAGAATGAAAAGATATGACCTGAAACAATATTACAAAAAAATGTAAATAAACAGATAAATAGTTATATAATGAAACATGTAAAATAAATGAGTCGGTTACATTACTTAATTTTAATCACAATCTTTTAAAAATCAAAATTCCATTCTGATTTTAAATTTAAATTTGGAATTAAACAAGTTAATGGTTACATGTATAATTGTATATATAATCTGTGCAAAAAGAAGTGCTCCCATCATTGCTTATTACCCGAGCGCACATTACCCTACTCCGCCTACGGTGTGGGTGCCGCATAGCTCATGGCGGCGTAACCCGCACTATTTCGGTACGAAATGTGGGTCGTCATGGGGCACCGTGTCAATTGTTCGGATGCTCTTATGCAACGGTTTGGTTTGAGATAATTTAAATTTGACTTGTCTCTAAGACGCTCAGTGGAATTAGTTAGTCCTAAACTTGGTCAGTGTGTCAATAATATTGGTATAATACAAGGGACAATTAGCATTATGTTAAAGTTATTTTGTGTTAGGTTTCATGAGACTGATGAAAATATTAAATAGAAATAACAATAAGATGTAATTACTCATAAATCTGATATAACTGAAAATAATGAGTTTTTAATTAATTTTTTTGATTATTTTATAATATCGTAGCATGTCATTTTTTGTAGGCTTTCATTTCTCTCTCTCTCTCTCTATAATTCTAATCAGAAATTAAAACACTACTGTACATAAAAATAACTGTAATATTGATAAATAAAATTATTCAAGAAAACTTTTCGCGAAGTGGCTATAAAATTATTCTTAACCGATAATTTGAAGAAATATAAATATTTTTGTTGGCTTTAAAAACCCTGTCAGTTGTATATTTTTAAATGCGACTAGATTGACTGAAATATGTAGCAAAAGAATAAATTAAAACCGGTCAGTGTTAATATAAATGTTTGTCATTTTATATGTCTAAAATAAAGTTTTGTTAATAATATTGGCACTTTGGCGGTCAATTATCAATTCTTTACACTATTCGGGTACTACAACACCTACAATGAGTCCCGCAAACTGTACAGAGCGCCAAGGTTTTTGCTAGATGGCAATACAGTACCACAGTCCTCTAATTGAGCATTGCCGCCGCTCACACCGTTACCAGGTTCCCGAGAACCTCTATAAAAGGGAAACCTCCTAGCTGCACTGGTTTTTCGGACGTTAACTGTAGTACAGTGTTGAGCCGACCGACAGTTATATGCCTGGGTAAGGGAATGACTCGTGATTGCATCTGAGAAAACTGGGGCGTAAATGCCGACGTCCGAGACAAGCGCGATGAGTTGACAGCCGTTTGGTAAATGTTTAAATCTGTTACTATAAATAATTTTATATCTGTATCTTTACAAGCAACAGATGTGATTCTATGGTATTTTAAGACTATGTAGAAAAAAAACGCTCGTAAAACTTTTGTATTCTGACATTTATTGCTAACCATACACTGTTCGTATAAAAGTATATAAATATTTCACATGTAATTGATTATTGACTATTTAATTATAAAAAGCACACAGAAATAAATGGAATTCAATAATATATTGTAGGTATTTAAAATAGTATTTATTCAATATACTTATTCTATTCTAAAAATAAATAACTTATCAATATCAGTGCAGTGTGTTTGTTGATAGTGTTCAATGATTGTTTAAAGACATAATTCATCACGCAGCAAGACTGAAATAAATCATAAAAGCAGTAATTGGATAACATTATCTGTAGAAGGAAATTATTTGTAAAGGTCAATACTACTTGATATAGCAGTCTGTGGTCGCGGACCACCAATCTTGTCAATAAATATTGACGACCGCCGCCCCACGTCCGACACTAATACATTGTATATTCTCTATTTTGTATATAAATCGTAAGTCTTACTTGAAATTAAATCTTTTTAAACGGTTATTAAAAATATATCAAAGAAGAATAAATTTAAATTAAAGTTTATTTCATCTACAAGATAATTATACCTATTTGTTTTAACGAAACCAACGTTACATTTTAATTTTGTTTTATTTCCACGCTTAAGAAGATGTCTTCAATAAAAAAAACCATTAATACTTCCTATATTGTGTCATCCTTAGATTTATTGCATAGAAGAATTAACTAATTTTGGTGTAATCATTTGTGTATTGTGTAATAAATCTCAACTAATTGTAGATTCTACTTACTTTACTTTGATCATTAATTAGCAATTTGTCACAATCCATACTACTATTGTAAATAGGAAATGATTTGTGTGGTAAAAAATATACTTATAAATGGATGAAAATCACTGTTGAACTACACAAATTACTTGCACAGTAATCAATAGAAATAATAAATTAAATAACGGAATATTTATGAAAATAACAATGTAATTCATAAAAGATGTATGAAATAATTGTGCAGAACGCTGGCAGGTAACACCTACTACTCTACCATCTAGCCATCATCTTTTAAGGCTATCTAGCGAGGCCCCGCCCACTATGAAACGCGCGTCGGGCATGCGCGTGCGCACAATGGTCTTTGTGGCTCTTTGTTGCGGGCCGCTCTACTCTTAGCACGTTATATTAATAACAATATTTTGATTTTTACTCTTATTTCATATCTAAATCTATAGTGTAGTCAATGCCATAGAAATCTAAACCGATTTTTGATTAAAACAATGTATCGATAACCTGATAAAATAATATTAGTTGCAATGGAAATTGAACCATACGAAATGAAATTAAACTTTTGAATAGCAAAATATTAAATTTATCTCGTCTCAATGCCTTTAGTTATTTTTTTTATTAAATTTTTAAAGGTAGAAATCTTAAACTTTTAATTAATTAACAATTATTAACGTCCACATGTTAGTGGTTCAGCCACTCAGCGAGCGATTCTAGAATAGATTTCCATTATTCTGCAGGATTATTAATCTTTATTTATGCGCATTAAACTATCATGACGTGGACTATTAAATCGTTCTCCGAAAGCCTTATCGTTTGGATAAGCAAAGACCAAGTACCGTGGAAAAAATTCAATTACAGAAAATCTAACCTTACATTTACATTTTAATGTTACGAAAGAAAACTGTAGACCTCCCTGCGCTTGTAAATGTTTTAGTAATTTACGTACACCGTTCATAACTTACAAACGCAGTATAAACAATGGATTAAATCACTACTGTTAAAACCTTTATTAAGGTCCTATATAAAAATCCCCATGTTTCCTGGCGCAGTGCCGTGCAGCGTGATCAATGGCGCATGAGATGCACATTTCCTTTATCGCGTGACTGGACAAGTTATGAGACCAAAGCGGTTAGCGGTTACATTCCGAAATCATAACAAACCTAATCAAATTTGTAAGAATGGTTAAATAATTTTAAGTTGAAGATAGTCACTTCAGTGTTCCTCAATTCTGAGATAACGCCGAAGCTATTTTAAAACATGTCTTACCAGAATACCTAATATTGTTATGTTTGAGTACCTTAAAATACTTGCCCCAATCGTGGGCCGGATTACCGCCCCTTAATGATGGCGAAGGTCCTCATAATTATTTGAGAACTGAGGATTAATATCATGATCAAGTAATTTATATTATTAATGATAACATCATTTTTCAATGAAGCTGCATTGTTTGAATTAATCCACTTGAATGTATGACTCGTCTTGTTCCAGCTTCAGACTTGAGAACCAGTTTATCTTTTTAACTTTTCTTTCCTTTAATATATGTTTTTACTGATACCTATACGTAGATAGAGGATAACCACTTACTATCTGGTACGTCCAATTGTTTCGCAGCTATTTACACAAACCATCATAAGTATCTTTTCCACAAAGATGTTTATTTAACCCAGTAGTTTCTAACTTAAGCCAGCCACCATGACCGACAGAGAGCAATAAAGTAATGTGGCGACGTCTAGCGTGTAATAATACGCCATTGTCCTCCACAGGATAGGCAGATAGGCAGGAGTCTTACAGGCTATCAGCAGATAGGTATATTAAAAATGTTTGGCCAGGAAAGCAAACAATCGGCCATTGTGGTGAGACATTATCTCCGCTGTTACTCAAAACAAACAGTGCTTGCTAAGTTTAGGCCGTAAAGTGTTTCTACTGGCACAAGCATACGGCGCTTCTTAGATAATAGCATATCATTGAGTATGAAGCTTCGATGTAGTTAAGTTTTACTAAAATTACCTGAGGCTAAACGATGTGCAATCTAATCGAATGTCCCTTGCACGCAATGTAATTTGTTAGATAATTTTGTGATTACATTTACTCATACCATTAGACACACATCATCAATAGTTCTTTTCACAAACACAAAAATATCTAAAATCACTTCGTTCTAAATTGATTAACTTGTAATGAAACTGGTGATGGCGAATTTTAAGACGATATCTTTCAACGCGATCTATTATAAATGATCAATAGTATAATATAGATAGAGCCCCATATTTTATAGTAATGTTATCTTGAAACGGTTAAATTAATTTAGCGAATCGAATCAAGAACCTCCATAATGAATAGATGGTAATGAAGCGGGTCTCCGCAGGCTGTAAATGGATTTTACTCGTCTCCGCAAGCGTGACGAATTACATTCTATTCATTCTTGTTAAGTGAATGACTAAAAGCATGATATCGACAAATTTGGTACAATACTTTAATGTACTTAAAGCTTATACTGGAAAATGTAAAATAACTAGATGTTACCCGCGTGCGAAAATAGAACAGACATATGAAGGTTGTTAGGCAACGCTTTGTTGAAAAGAAATTAAAAAAAAAGTTTTATTTTGCCTAAATATATATCGTAATGGATTTTTCCACAGAAATAGTATTTTTTTTTACGTTAAGAAATAACCTGTGTTATTCGTCGTCCTCCCAACTATGTCCAAACCAAAAATCATAGCATAGCAAGTCTATTGTGCCGTGAAAAAGGACAAACATAGAAACACACTTTCGCATTTACAATAGTAGTATGAATAGTCAAAGCTAAAGATTAGCGTAAATTGCTCAAAGAGATAACTTTACAATAGCTTACTTATTTAATTATCGTCAGGATATCAATTAAAGTAGTCACACGAATGCCTTTGAAATAAAACAGTTAAATATCAAAGTCCCAAGCTTAGCTACTTCATCGCGAATCCCAACACGGCACAGTTTTTCTGAATCAACAATAAAGATTATCCAAAAAATCAATAGACTCGTAAGAATCTCAGCGATTCTCAGCTGAGGACAATAAGACGCCCGCCATATACGGAGGGTCCATATTGGGCGCAGCAAGAACTGGAGAATGCAGCGCTGACAAATCACCACGCAATTTGTTAGCTTAAATACCCACACTATAGAGGATGTGCACAAATATATTACCTAACGTCCACAGGACGTATTCATCTGTTGAAAGCTTTTGAATGGCGCATTTAGTTACATTACAAAGCCAATGGAAATTCTGATAGAAAAACTTTAATAAACACTATCGGTGCTGTATAACAGAAGATACGCAAAGACGCGAAACTAACTTTAATCTGAAATCACAATTCATCAAAATATCTGTGTTCGGAAGGCAATATATGCAACATTGAGCATAATAATGCATTAGAAGAAATATTTATTATAATACCAACAGAATTTGTTGTCCTGAAAATTTTAGATGTAAGGTCAGATAAAAAAAAGAAATACATCATTTTATATCCCACTACTTTTTAGATTAGAAGACTGATAAAGAAAAGAAAAATATTTTATCTCCTGTACTTGTATAACTATCAACAATAAACAGATATATCAGTAACTACATTTTTAAACTTATCAACTTAAACCATACCAAACATGGTATTGACAGGGATCTTATTGAAATTACTTATCTAGGCCTATAATGTATAAAGATATCTATCTGCTCCTTGCCTGTTAAGGACGGACAGGTTTCATTAAAATTACAATATTTATTTTAAACTCACCACGATCGCATCGAACACGTGTCGCAATAAAAATCAATCATAAAGGATTTCTTACTAATAAGAGGATTAACTTATAAATTGTTTATTTTAAAAAAAAAATTGAGAAATAAGTATCAGTATTCATCAGGATGTTGAATCAACTTTAGGATATGCCCATATCTCAGACGAGAGTCAAAAATATAATTACATGATTTTCTACAATCGAAATGGTCATTTCGAGAGTAATTAATAGTGAAGTATATCGCTGTATGAGGGATTAGTCTCAGTATTTCACATCAGATAAGATAAAAGATAGACGTAACAATCAAACGCAAGAAGAGATTCTGTACAAAGAATCATTACTTGACAATTTAATTGAAGTTAAATTACCTGTAACAATTTCAAAAATAGAAAGACATTCTTAAATCAAATTATTAGAAATCCTTTTAACATCGAAAACTCTAGTGGAATCTTTAGGCAGACGGTCCTTACAGTAGGTACTTACAGGGGAAACCGCGTAAGTAACTGGACAAAGTAGGAAAGCAAACAATACGAGTACTTAGAACTCGGAGATATCTCGCCGTCAATCAGTGCTGCGCCTTATAGAGCAAACCCTTGCCTCACTGATACGCCACGCCATGCGCTAACTCGTCAAAGATTAAACCGATGGAAGGTCCAATGGACACTATAATAAGACATAATACATCCTGTATACATACAAATACAATTAAAAAACAATTTTTTATGTACCTTTATAGAAGATATTTCGCTAAAGGTTCAGCTAATGATAACTAATAAGCTACCGTCCTTCTGTTGTTGAAAAAAAAAAAGTGAAAAAGAAAAAAAAATATAGTTCCTCCTACAGTATTCACGGAGCGATTAATTGGTGATAAAGGCAAGATCGTCATAATCTGACGCGGCGTGATTTGGTCAGTCAAGCTTACCGCATACTCGCATGCACGACTACGTCCATATGAAATATGAGCATTGCATAAGAGCCCGTTTACACTTAAATGATGCATATTTAATCTGTAATAACAAACATAATCTTTGCGTCTCGTACTTTACAAATAGAAACCCGATCATTACTAACGTTTAATAAGGCTACTAACATCCAAATTTTTTCTTAAAGTTTCTTTCCTGAGTTATTGAGTGAATATTTTTAATAGAAAATACATATTGTCCTTACCTTTGCCCGCGTATGAAAACAGATCAGCAATAAAAAGGTTGTCGATTCCTTCCTATCATTAGTTGCTAGGCTAGATGTTATATTTTAATTTCGCTAAAATATCTTCCCATAGAAATTAGGTGTTTGACATAAAAGTAGCCTCTTCAGCCTTCTAACTATCTCCACATCAAAAATCATACCATAACGACGTTTTGTTGCGCCGTGAAATAAGGACAAACAAACAAACACACCTTCGCATTTATAATATTAGTATGGATATCATTAGGTAAAGCAGGTATAATATAATTTGACCACAACCGTGACAGTTATTTTTATCTTTGACGCTAAGCAGATGCGCGTACGCAACCGGCGTCGGACACATTGACGAGACGTCGCGAATGTCGCGATATCTTGCGATTTATCGCAGGAAATTTATTTGCAATTATAATAAAGTATTCGATACGAGATCGGATGTGAGTGGAAAATTACTGTCGTGTGGACCAGCGTGGCATGAAATGAGGAGCTAACTACTTTGTGTAAAAAAAATATTTTATCATTTGTAGAATCAAACGAATATAGAAATAAAGACTTGGACTTGGCATCCGCGCTAATCCCCACATTTGCCATTCGTTAAATGGAATTTATGCTAACAATTTAGAACATACAGTACAAGAAAACAGAATAATAATTATTTATCAAAACCTATTGCAACGCTCAATAACAAACTTGATTACATAAAAAGGTAATTCCGAACATAACAAACACACTAAATGCAGATGACATTTTATTCAAACATACTAAATTCATTGCGAAAAACTCAAGATATATTTGATAAAACTATTCAGACCGTCTGTACCTACATACTGCTAAGTTTCGGAACGATCCGCGTACAGTGCACACCAAAAATAAGCGGATAAGTCATTGAAAAAACTGCAAGACATGAAGCGTGAGAATCGTTTAAAATAGCCGCGTGAAAATAAACAAAACGATCGAACTGCAAAAGAAGCGGATCACACATCGCGTACGGTTAGGGGCGCCACGCTGCCGATACTTTTAGGATTGACTAATATTCCTTGGTAACCAAATTTAAATATCCAAGTCATCAATGGTAACGTATCTCCTTATGGTAACAAGTTTGAAACGTAAGATTATCAAATAATTCGTAATAAAACATATAACATTATTAATATCCTCACAAAGTCTGCTAATATTCAATCTGTAACGTAACAGATATACTATAAATCTTTGCTTTTAGAAGACAACCTTCCAAATTACTATCGCAATATTATTATGCTTATCAACATTATTAATATTTATTAATTTAACAGAGGATTATCAAATTTACTACATCTAGATAAGTTGTACTGTTAATTAGGTTTCTTTACATTTAAATCTTAGTAAAAATAGCAGGTTCATTATAACTGATGCGATATACCGTCAATATTAAAAAGCCTTGCTTATTATTCACTGCAACCACATCGATCATCAATTTAAACATAAAGAAATCGCTGTTCACAATCTCTTTGATATAAAATTTAATGATAATAAACATTTGAAACGTACCTAAATAAAACGAATTATGAAAACAGGCCAATCCCGCGGATTGCGTAATCGATGGGAAGCGTGCACAAGTAAGTTCTTACGCGCAGTAATTTGTTATAAATAATGGCAGCAAAACATCGGCGACTGATCAGCGATCGCAATTATAAATCAATATACTATTTATAAACGATATCGGCCGCGTACAGGGCGCTCTGTTAATTGAAAAGCTGACTCAATCCCATATGTCGCGATTGTATTGAGTTGTGCACGTTTTGTTTTTATTGAATATAGTGTTATTGAATTGAAATTTTGATTGAGATTTTTCTCTCTCTATCATATGAGATTTAATAAAAATCGATTCTACTCTCGATTCGATGTAGTCTATTTTTTAATTTTGTGTGTGTCAGCAATCATTGAGAACGAGTGTGTGAGCATTATTGTTTTTTTTTTTTGGAATTTAATATAGTGTTTTAGTCACGATAAAAGTTATTTTGCTAATTCAATTCTTAATTGGTAGCCCCAGGTTATTATTGAAAAGAAGTGAAATACGGAAACTCAGTGAGTATTTAGATATTAATGGCACACCGATACAGTTTGGTAAAGAACTTAATAATCTAACGAACCTCCATCTTATGAAAATTGAAAGTATTCATGAAGGGTTTTCCTATTTAACTAGCATTTTCCCATTGAATAATCAAATTAGCCTAAAATTAATTAAATAATTCAAACTTGAATTTATTAGTACTTAAGTCATTAAGTTTCAAAATAGTTTAAAGTTTAAAAGCGAGAAGTCTCGGCTTTGATTCTCGGAATAAGACAAACATTTATGTGGCAGAAGTGTACCCTAGTCAATTTTAGTTAATATATATTTGCAGTGTTATTGTCGTGTCTTTATCCCGGCAATATATAAAATACAACTACAGGATTACGTGTGTCTTTATTTACTTAATTACGTGTGACAAAAACCGAATAATCGGCCGTTTTCCCATCATCCTGTGACGTTAGAGCCATTAGCGATGCGGAGCACATCGCGCGCCGAACAAGAACAAAACTGCTAAACAAATTGCCGCGACAGCATGAGAGGGTCCGCTTTTTGCACTAATTCGGCATACCGAAATAAACATTCCGACTCCTTAAGGAGTCCGAGCAAAAACTCGAACTTCGCTTCTACGTAACGTTCGCTCTCAGAATCGGAATGCAAAAAGTGATTCGAAAACGAGACTTTCGTGAGTGAGCGCCGTGAGTACCCGTGAGCACCGGTGAGTACCGGTGAGTCGGTGAGTAATCGCGATCATGACGAAGACAACCTTTTTTGTTATTGCGGAATCGATATACAATTATAGATGACAATATTTATGACGCATAGCTACCGGAAACTATGTAAAATAGTCGAGTTCGTTAAAGTAACATAGAATATGTTTTTTAATTTGAAATTATTGATTTAAATGATTCGAAACTGAAATCGAATATCCTCGCTTTTCTTTATATTAGAATCCTAATATAGAAAAATTTACTAAAAATTTTACAGAACCTATCCAATTGAGGCAAAAGAACACAACATAATCCTTTTTTAATAAAATTGCCAGAGGTCGTTACACTCGGTACAGTCAGCAAAGGTAGGTAACTTAGGGAGCAGATAAAAATCCAAGCTAGACCACTCCTTAATGGTCCCGCAGAATTGCCGCATAAACCATTAGCCAGTCCATATCACCGACGCCCAAGGCCTTACACACCCGTGCACCCCCTTCGATGACACCCAACCCGTGTGTCCACAAATCGTAAAGACGACCCCGTGACCCGACACCGTCCCCTAGCCGTAGATAGGCCTTTCCCCGACCTACTTGCAAATGTCAAGCTTTTCGTGAGGGTAGATTAATGGATCCGATGCATTGTCTTTGTAAAATTGTTCGTGGATTAGCCTTTAGTTTTTATAAAGTAGATTTCTTTTCAAAAAACATAGATTAGGTATATTACTTCCGTAGGCCATCATAAATGTACGTCCACTTACGCTTCCAGCAATCCGTTAGACGCAAAACGGCGAATCGCCGAGGCAGAAAGACAAAATAAAATCAAATCATCCAAGTTCCAACCATTATCTACCGCGTTTCAATTAACCTCGAATTTTTATATATCAATAATAACTAACGTTAATTTTAATCTGTTTATTGTGTTGCATTTGGGAGAAGTCGTTTATATTAATTGAAGCGACAGTAGGAGCAAGGAAACTATACTACGGTAGGTGTGGATCATATTTTCCTTCAAACCAGTATACCCGTTTTCCCGCGAACCGTAACGACACAAAGTATAAACCGATGACACCAGCAGTAACATACTGTTGCCATAAAGTGAGTGACATAACAATTCTCCAATCAGTTCATGTCTTGGGTGTAACAGGAAGGGTGGGGCCAAGTCGCCCCATAAACTTTATAGGTCACTATAACGCTGTCATGGGGCACAGGGTCGTCTGCACACCGTAAACTGGAAATACGCTGTGACATTACAGAGTTACTACGTAACAAATGTCGTTACTTCGGGTTCATAAAACGAATAGCGTTTACGTACAAAATGACATTTTTTAAGGGGTTTATTGGGTGATTTTCATATCATTTGGAGACATCACTTCCGAGATGGTCTCTCTACGGTCCGAAACTAGCGGTAGTAATTTGATAGTTATGTGCATATTATAAATTAATTATCATATGTTTTGATGAAACAGATTTTCTTAAATTTTTCAGCACACTTGAAAGTTCTTCCTTATATTCTCAAAGCTGTGTGAAATATGCCAACTAGCTCTGGTGTCATTGGCTGTATTACAAGTCTATTCCTACTCATGTAACTTGTATTATGCCGGAGTCATCCGCATATTATTCGTAAAGAAACGATCAAACGAAACAACAGTGAAACACTTTTTGGTTCTCACGATGACACAACTATGACATCATATTAGAAAGTCAAGAATAAATAGTAATTAGTTCTTCAATCAATGTTTTAAGAGTAATAAATTAATTTCAAAAATAGATCCAAAACAAATCTATTTTTCAAACATTGTACATGTCACGACTATTTAGTACTCTGTCATTTCTGAGTTCAGTCGACGCATTTATTTAAATCTACTCTGTGTATGTCTGTCATTATTTTTAAATAAGGAATGTGGGACGAAGGAAATATATTACGAGAGTAAAGCGCGGGATTTACACACTGACATAATTGTTAATGGATTACAAATACGCAAATATGATTTACGTAAAAATATCCTGTTAACGGACATAATAACTAAACGAATAGATCGTTGCGGTGCATAACCATTACTTTCATATCAAGATGAAGAAGGACTCGTATAAATATATAATACATACAAAGAAAATAAATGAAATCAAGTTAAGAATCATACCACAATGGGTCCGTTCCTCCCGGTGCTGGTGAGCGTGGCTCCGAACCACTGGTTGGATTTCTGGTCGATTTGCCTCTGCTGGGTGTCGACGTTATTTCCTGCACAGAAAAAACACATATAAATAAAATAAAAGTAAAGACACGGCATACATAATATTCTTCAACTACAACTTTTATGAGAACGATCCTGACATTTTTAACATGGATCCACGGCAAGACATTACGAACCAAAATCCCAATTTATATACCTATAACCACGACGACCATCAAACAGAGTATCTATTATTTTACAGACTTGCATATATGAGCGTAAAAAAAAAAAACCTTTGCGTCAATAGCATTGAGCCAATAGTTCATTACTGCTCATATTAGGGAACCTGGTTAAAACGTTACTAGGTCATTGATATCAAAAAAAGAATTATTACTTATAACCAAAGTTGTCTGAAACTCGATTACAAATTACAAATACTGACTGTTTCCAATAGTTACCGACACTTAATGGTATTCCTAGGTCGGCTGTGTACGTTTCCCATTTTAGCAACTCAAACTAAATATAGACACATTTCAATGCTAGTAACAGTTCTTGACATTTCAAACAACACCAACATAGGCAGTTAGTACTCTGTCGACAAGGTGTCTTTACCGAATTGTTCACTTTCAACAGTTTCAACCTGTATACGGCTGCATGGCCGTATTCACAGCGCTCCAACGAACCTAGATACCGTGTAAGGCCAGTTAGTACCAATACAAATATCATAATGGACTTATTCGAAACGAGCTAAGATTAACTCGCAATGCCCATTACAATACGCCAGATACGGCGGCCGATTCAATACGATCGACATGTATCCAGTAATAACTTAATTTCGTATCCGCGGCATTTATCTTGGACGAAAGCGATTGAATTTTGTAACGGCAAAAACGAAACGAGTGATAAATGCACCTCGTGTCGGCGTGTTTCCATTTACAGATTATGATTATGGATGTTTTTTGTCAGACAACAACCTTGATTACGAATTATTTTACACAGATAATTAACAATTTATTTATGAACGTATCAAATATTCCACTTGAATTAAATCATGCATATTTTAGTAAAATGTCGTAACAAGATTTAAAGTTAAAATACAGATTAAATTTTTTCGTAAGGAGTCATTCATAAATAACGTCACATTTTAAGGAAAGGGGTAGGAGAGGGGAGGAGGAGGGGAGGTAAAAATCATGAAATTCGTCTCACGTTATTTATGGATGGCCATTAATTGTGTGAAAAACGTAAATATTTTTTACGTGAAAAATTTTAACATTAATTACGTGGAAATCATTACGTAAAAGTTATTATGTAAATAATACTCAGCAATGTCACAGGTCGTAATGTAAATAAAGTTCATAAAATTGCATTGTTGCATACAAATTGTAAAATTGTTATGATCTGAATTTTTCTAGATAAAGCAGTTTTTCTAGGTAAAGCAGCAGACGAAGTAATTATAATAAAATTGAAACAAAGTAGATTATATTTTGGAGGAGAACGTAACTATAATTATCATTTCGTCCGTAAAAATAATAAGAGTTAGTAATTAACAATAATTTGATAACGATCCACCGAGCGGTAGTGTCAAGCACATAAGTGTCATCACATTATAATAAAATTACTCAGGGAAAAAATCTAAAGTTCGTATATATAAATGATAATTTTTCAACCATTTTACGATTCATACCGGGACGACCTTAACAGTGGAGCCAGATCGAGTCGTATCGACGATCCCTCACTTCGATTGCGCGACCGACAAACGTTTAAAACGATCTTTATACCCGGCCTAAAGTTAACGCCTGTAATTAATATTTAAGTGAAAGCGCCCATTATTTTTAATCATTTTCGTTTATGACACGAAGCCTTAAGTTAAGAGGTATGATTTTGTTTCTGGCGAGATGAGCTCGTCACAAAAACATGATAAAATATTAATATCTAGTTTATTCTGGTTTATTTTGTCGTTTGACAGCCGGCTAACCGGCTGATCGCCGTGTCCATACGTCATGTCCGGATGTTAAATGCATGTGTAATTATCTTATTTTACTATACGGTTCAAGTTTTTTGTGATTAGATTTGTATTTTTAAACGAATAGGTAATGATTATTTTGTAAACAAATATTCTATAAATGAAAAAGACAATATAAAACTCTGTTTAAAATATTATACATGACTAAGAGAAATTTGTAAAAGCGTTCGTAATATTATGATAAGTAAATTTTGTTTTTTCATTTAAAAAATAATTATTCGAAATAATAGCGAAATTATTGAAAATAACCACCCTAACGTAATAACTCAGTAATGATAAATCTTTATAAATACATTGCGGTTACGTTGAATGGCCGTACTTTGATTTTCATTAATCAAATTAATTAATCATTAATCAATTTATTAATTAAGTGTAATTATTTACAATTATTTATCATTATCATAATATATTTATACTATTGTTCAAAGACAAATGATTAAGATTGAAATTTTATATTTATATATGTGTACAAAATATAAATTACGGGAACCTCCTCGCACGGAAGTTCATCCAAATTCCTGTGTCACGTACGTCATAATAAATGAGGACAGTAATTAACTTCTAATGAGTGGCTCTTAGGAGGACATTCCCCTCGGTATTGCACCCTCTACCCCGTTGGCCGTCCCTCCTTAATCGACACCACGGCCGGCAGGGCTTTTAAACTGATTGTGAACAGTCGCAGTCATAAATTTTGTCATAATTATCTTCATCCGTTTCTCTTGGTATGATTAATAACCTATATTGTATAAGGTATTAAAGCACAGCACGTTTAATTATCCTTAATTGAAGTTAAAATGATTTCTAACCTAATAATAAGAGGGAGAGAAAACAAATTGACGATGACGAGATCAAAATAAAATTGATTTCTATATCTTTCTTTCTCTATCTCAATGCCTAGCAACTGTTATAATTCCAGATGGAAAATAAGATATTGAATTTGGCCGCAAGTAAATCTTTCTAAAACTCATAATATTTTAGCGAATAAATTCCAGATCGAAAACACTTATAAACCTGACTCAACGCTAATTAACACTACGAAATTAAACACTGATTCGTCTCCGCTGAGTCAAATGTAAACTCTTAAAGCAATCAACCCAGTAATGTCCGGTAACGGTTTATCTTTTTCAATTTAAACTACGGCCTCTTCGTTTCGGTATTAAGTAATTACTTTAACATTAACATTGAAGCGTTCTTGCATAGCTTACCTGACGTCTCTGAGCTGTGTACCTTCGAGAGGTCATTAAAATTAAGCCTTATATTGAAAACACACGGATTAAAGTAAATTACTTACTAACTTTACTCACTTACTATACTTTTCTAGCAGATACTATTTAAGAAGAATAGATTTAGGTAGTTACAAAATATAAATTTTACCCCCGTATTCATATACAATACTATGAGGTGACACAGTAAAGTAAAAACAGAAAAATCATCGTATACATTGGCTAACGACACAGTTAGCATTGTTCAAAAAACTAGAGTGAAGTAGACGGAAATACAAACAATCGGTTCTCTCACAAACAATACTATGAGACCACAGACTATGTCTTTCCCAAATAACACTTCCACGTGAGCGCTAAAAATATACATCATAGAAACATAAGTAATGTAATCAAATTAAAAATACATAATTGATTTTGTTATTATTAAAACTATTTTTTTTACCATTGTATCCATCCATATGATTTTATAATTTAAGGGGACTTTAGAAAATGTTGTAAAAAGTATTCTAAAAAGTATTTCTAAACATTCCAACTCTATGGTTAGCTCCGTTCAATCAGATGAAATAAGCTTTAAGGTCCATATTCTATTAGTTTTCATCGCATATCATACGATATTATAAAATTATGTAAATTAATATTAGGCGCTCATAAGATACGTGTACAATCTTTTCGTCAATTTTTTCTGTTTCTCTATGTAATATACTTTAAGAGTTAGTTAATGATATATTTAAGACTAAATGTAGCCTGCGGCTTCGCACGCGTGTTAGAAAAGAACAGCAGTAAAAAGTTTATCAATCCTTTCTACTATTGCCTGGCTTTATTAACGACAAATCAATTTTTTTCTTTCATTTAGTTGAAATATACATCGTAATGGATCTTTCCACAGAAATGAGATGTTGTTTCGCGGTAAAAAATAGCCTATGGTCGACGTCTTCCTAAGTATTTCCAAACCAAAAATCATATTATAGCGACGCTCCATACGGCCGTGGAAGTAGGACGAACAAACACACTTTCTGATTTATAATAGTAGTATGTATGTAACTGTCGGTTTAACCTTTATCAGTATCAAAAATCAAAAAATCGAAGGGTCTTTATTAGATATAACTAACCTAATGTTCTGGGATAACCTAGTAAGCGTATAATTATGCTTGTATCAGGTGGCCCCACTCTTCCTTATCTAGGAGTATACTTAGACTTAAATCTTGATGATGTGTGTGTGTGTGTGTGTGTGTGTGTGAAAATTAAAAAATAAA
>DWPA01001243.1:0-19400 GCA_018251375.1 Calpodes ethlius | reverse complement strand
AACTCACGAACAGCTGAACCTATTTGGCTGATAATTGGTTGGACGGTAGCTTAGGACCAGGCGATGGACATAGGGTACATTTTGTTGTAAAAAAAAGGAATAAAAAGTCATATCCGATAGCTTGGGCAAAAACGGGGGCGGAAAGCTAGTTGTATATATTGACGTGGATAACTTTGTTTTTTTGTTAATAACCGACAGATGAGTAGACGGGTCACGCGATGGGATGTGGTCTACGTGGTTCACGATCTCCAAAACATAAAGGTGTTACTCATTTGCTGCCGAATGAATAAGAAACAAAAGGGCCATATCCATATAATATTTACGCTCGAAACTGCAATAATCTTATGTAATTTGTAACCATTTCAAGTAGTCTTTAAAATAATCTATATAATAATAGTCGATAAAATTGTTTTTATATTCTTTATAATTACGAGTTAAGAATCACCTTCTACTTTAAAATAAAATAACACATTCCTAAATTCGTGTGTGTACGTGATCGTCAGTACACGATATAGCCACACATGTACATATATTGCATGCTTCAATAAAAGCCAATATGATATTAATACACTACCCGTATAAGCGTTAAAATTCTACGCCCATGTTTTTTAGGCATTTATCAACGTGAAAATTAACAAAACAAGCGTGAATTATTGATTTTCGCCAAAAGTTAATGCTATAAATGTACATTAACAATTAGAATTACACGTTTTCTTTATAATAATAGCAGTCGATCAAAGAAATCTCTCTTGAGATCTCCACGAGAAGATTTTTTTGTACCAATAAGGGACATCAGTTATACTCGGTCTCACTGCCTGGTTCGGTGCTCTCGTAGTGAAAGAGCTCGTGGCACAGGATCCTCGTCCTTTATAAAAATTCTCTGGGGTACAAGTTTTCCCTTTTACGTTGCCAAACCACCAAAAAAGTGATAAATAATAACTAATATTTATAGAAATAATTTAAAAAGTAAGACGTAGGACGCGCACTCCAGACACCCGTGTCAATGAAGGAGGTCATCGTTTGAAGCGCTAGTCTATCACAGCTTTTCTTAATGACACCAGGCATAGACAATGTACAAGGATTTTCGAGCCCACTTATCACTAACGCAAGGAACCATACCTTAAAATTAGGCTAAATAAAATTTATGACAGAGAGTACTATTTAAAAATATAACTACATATGATATTAAAATATTCAAAATAAAATAATACTTTTACACACGGCTGAAGTATTTTGAGAAAATATGCTCATAAAAGAAGTATATTATTTCATTACGTGTCGCCGCGTAATAACGTGCCGACATCCCTTCATAAAGTCGAGTATCAATAAAAAACAGTAATAAACAGCAACGAAACAACGATAACACAGTACACACGAGACAATCCGCAAAACATCACCGGAGGCGAAGCCAATACGCCGATCGTAACATCCAAACAATGATCAAAGAACGGGCTATATTTAGCGAGAAATTCGCGCGTAAAATAATAATTCATACCTGATATCGTGGGTTCAGTGCGAGCTGCGTGGTGTCGGCTGCATGTCGGGCACAACGGACACTGGACACTGGGCACTGGACACTGGGCGGGGACACTGGGACACGGTCGGCGACGAACACCGCGCGGCCGGGACTGGCGATGCCTCGCCCCGGTCGATACTGCCCTCCCCGCCACACAACAGGTTAGAATGCGTGCGCCGGGTGCTCCCACCGACGGAAAACTCGCTGCAACGTTTCCACTGCACCCCCAACTTGCTTATCTCGGCAGATTATTACGGCGGCGCAATTACTCGGACTGTCACAAAAGAGCAACTCTTTTGTTTGATCTCGGAAGAATCAATCTTGGCGAGACAAAGCTAAACGTTTTAACATTTGTGAAATAAAAGATGAAGATGGAGCATTTTTTTATGTCGGCGAAGGTTTAGATAAATTTGTACGGTGGAGTAGCAGGGTTTCTCCTCCCCACGTTGTATTGTATTACGCAATAATGGATTCCTTCGTAAGCTTTCGTTTAACAAAATCCTTATCTTGTGAGAAAGGTACTTCTTGTGCGAAACGACCGGGTTTCGTTACGGGAAATTTAATCCTTAAGTTTACAAACATTACCGGGGTGGAGATAGGGTTGACGAGTTGAAAACTGTGTGGGAAAGGTATCAGGTTGGTAACTCTTACTTCAAATTGTTTATAATATATTACAAGTTTTACATGTGTAGTAGATAAATAAAACACTGAAACCAAAAATTTGCTTAGTAATTTTCATTGGGACGAATCATCGGGGGTTTCAAATAATTAAATCCTCGACCTAACCTTTTATGGTTGGATCTATAGATAATATAATAGATTGATGACTCAAATTATTATTTAACCCCTTAACAACACAATATCAAGTTTTATACCGTATTTCACTAAAACACATTAATTACTGGAAT
The DNA here is from genome assembly GCA_018251375.1 of Calpodes ethlius. Lineage (NCBI taxonomy): Eukaryota > Metazoa > Arthropoda > Insecta > Lepidoptera > Hesperiidae > Calpodes > Calpodes ethlius. The sequence goes on along the minus strand of DWPA01001243.1, from coordinate 16,976 downwards.
TATAGTATCCGATATAATCCAATTATTGGTACACGCGCGAAACCGATCGCTACTCGGCAGTAACCGGCTACCAGCAGATAGGTAAATATGTAGATGGAGGGTAAATAAAAATATAATTTTATCGTATCACCCACTCGTTACCAATATAGCTTCATATCGACATTGCTTAAATATTTAACCTGACACTTGTTATTAGCTTCCTAATATCAATGTAATGTTTTTTTTTACTTAATATACACACACATAGGTACCGTTAAAGTAGGGGTATGACCCAAAGCGACAGACGCGAGGACTTCCCGCAATGATAAGAATCTGTACTAATAATATAAAGCTGGAGAGTTTGTTTGTTTGTTTGTTGAGAGTGAACGCACTAATCTCAGGATCTACTTATACGAATTGAAACAAATATTTATTATACAATTATTTTTATGTTGAATAGTCCATTTATCGAGACAGGCTCTAAGCTATATAACATCTCGTTGTGACTAATAGACAATGAGATAACTTTTTGAGGGCTGGCCGATTAATTATCATGACAAGACGTCTTAAAATAATTTTTAATTGATTATTGTCTAATTAACGCGGGTGTAACCGAGGGGCACAGCTAGTACATTAGTATTTACTTTTGTGGTCAAACTACGTTTTCATTGTTGATTACGGAATCAACCATTTTCATTTTAACAGTGAAACTAGGATGTTAAAGTCATCGGTAACGTATCACTCTAAATCAAAAAGTGGGTCACTCTTTCTGATTATGAGATATAAAATCTGCACTCATTTTGCAACAGCCATGAATTTTAATTATAAACAAGGCGGGTAGTATTTTACACACCCGTTACACGAATCATGACGGCGGGGTTACGGTAAGGGGGAAATTTGGGAAACATGGGACTTGACATTTGACATACTAGAATATCTATCAATTTCCTGTTGTTGACCATTGTTCCCTCCGTAAATACCGTGGGTGAATACTATACACACGGCACTAACCACATTTTTACATTTTACGCACTAAATTCATTTACTTTAGGTTGACATTTATAAGTCTACTTCATATGGATTACTCTGCTATATCCCGTATTTCTATATATAATTTACAATTACGTCCCTAATCAGTGATATTCATTTCAGTAATCAAATACCTTGCTTTTTCTATCTATTTAGCAGGCTTTTTAAGGCCACTGTTGTACATAGGCCTCCTTTAACGCCACTCTGACCAATCCTGGGTTCTCTGCTACTCTTATTACAGTACATGTACTGCAAAGAAGTTGTAAATAGGATTTGTATTATTACGTACATAGCTGGAAAATATGCAGATGAGCTTATTGTAAAGGTGGTAAATCTTTACATCGGTCCTCCATGGATCTTAGTATCACGAAAGCACTCGCTGATCCATTATTAAGAAAGATTAGAGAAGAAGGAAAGATAGACGGAAAGAGATGGCGAAATTTGGGACAGACTTTCTTTTATTATAAACTTATGTATTGTAAATGCCTATTTATCTGTGTTAACGTCTCCGTTGGTAACGATTGGTAAAGTATACGGGTGGTGACCATCACTTACCATCAGATGAACCGTCTGCTAGAGAGTTGCTAGAGAAAACTGTTCATAATATAAAATATATGTTGCAAGTAGAAAAGTAATATTATATTTAATATTAAACTGAGTTAACGGTTCTATTATTAAGTTTAGAACGGAGCTTATAAAATGTTATCGCATAATATTCTCGCTGACGTCCCAGTTTCGCGGCCCTCTGCATCAGATGGCTAGATCGATAGCCAGAAATAGCGATACGTCTTAGCCTAGCTATAAACTAAGCCGACCTGCTTAATGATCAATAATACAGAGTCGACTTAAATGAAGGCAAGATATCCACTGTATTATATTATCAATCAGATTAACTACTTTCGTAACAAAAGCTTTCCAATTTTCTTTTTATCATTAAAGTATCAGTCATGAATTCGGGGAAACGGAAACCTGAGTATAGATCAATCAATATAGATACATATATTTAATCATCTCAATTAATCATCATTATCAATATATTATATCAATATATTATCTTATACAGATATTTTATATCAATCTATATTTTTAATTTAAGAACTAACTAGAGACAACTACAGTACAATAAAAATAATAATAACAGGTTTAGTTGTAATAGATCACAATTCGGGATACTCCTCGGTAACTCTTTCTCAAAAAAAATTATAAGAATAAATTTATTCATTAGTCTTACGTTATCAAAATCCCACTTTATATCTTATAGTTTAATGAATGTAGATAATCTGAACGCGAACAATTTATGTGAACCTAGTGTAGTGATCAATGTCACCTCTAAATCACGCGCTTAGTCACGTTTCATAAGAACAAAGCTGCGGCTGTGAACTGCGAGAGACGTGACGCCTCAATATGTCTGGACCCTCCGGCACCGGATTATGCCAGACAACCTTTCACAACGGCTACTCCGATGTACGATACCGATCCCTTACCGCATCTGTCCCGCTTTCATGTCGATCTTGACTGCTGTCGTGCAGACTCCATCAGAAAGGGACAGGCCTGTGCAACGTCGGGTAGTTGTTTTTTTCAATGAATTGAAATGAAGTGAAAAACATTTTCTTTTAAGTTTCAACCTATCAATGAGGATGTGAAGCATTTAGGATAGTGCTCGACTGCTATGTAGAATATTGATATTTATTATTATTATAATTACAAATATTTATTGTTTATTCAATGTATGTCACATCGCTGGATTCAGAAGGCACAGGACCGCTGTGAGTGGCGCAAATTAGGGGAGGTCCATGTCCAGCAGTGGACTTTCAAAGGCTGGTAGATAGATAGACTTGACAACAAAAAAACTGATAATAGTGACCCAATTTAAGTGTTTGGTTTAGACTTTTAGGTAAATGTGAAACTAAATTGTAGTTTGTTAAAACTACCTTGGATTTATATTGTCGTTTGTGGTAAGTCAGTGTATTTTTTTTTTTTTTTAATTTCTATAGATGTGACTTCGTTTGACAAATTCTTGTCTTCCTGAGCTACGCGTTACTGTTAAATCCAACTAGACGCTTACCGACAATTTGACAATGGATTAAGAGTCTAATAATAATTATGATTTCTATAATACACACTCGCACACATCCAGAATATTACGGAGTTTCGAGGATTCAATAAAGAAGTGCTCATTGATAATTCGACTCACACGGGCCTTGTTTCATTAGAAATACCTCCGGCTTATTCCTAGGATTCTGTAAATGAGAAGGTTCTTACACTCACATAAAACATCAAGTCAATATGGAAAAAATTCCCCGCATTATTTGGTACTTGCGCGATGCAGGATATTTTTTTTATGGGACAAGGATAGCAAATAAGCTTGCAGTGTTACCGTCTCTTATCGCCCATAGACACCTCTGACAAACCTTGAATAGGACTGTAGTTAGCAACTCCTGTTAATGCTGGGTGTTCACAAGAATATATGTTTAATCGTCCAGTTAGTCATCACAACCCATTACTGTCCCACTACTGGGCTTGGGTCTCCTCTCACAATATCACGGGTATATGCCGTAGTCCAAGGCCTGGCCAAGTGTGGATTAACAAATTTCACACTCCTTTGAGAACATTATGGAGAACTCTGAAGTGTGCAGGATTCAAACCCACGCTCCAATGTTCGGGAAATCAATTTTCGAACCACTAGGCTGTGTGTGTTATGACGCCTGCCCAGGTAATAATCAAAAGTAATATATCCCACTCGAAGTGCGTCACTGATGTGTTACTACTCCAAAGGAAAGATTATCGCCTTTTGTATAATTGAGTAGCAACTCAGAGCATCCGTCAGACTGAAACACAATTGCTATAGGGCAATAATTACACAGATGAAATACTTGAGGTGGTCGTACCTCTTCGAGCGAACCATACATGGGTCCTACCACCAACTGCTTCTAGAATTAAATTCCATAACATGATTATTTCTGTTCAGAACTGACCTTTTCAATAAGCCCCACGCGAGATTGAATGCAATAAAAGACAATTGAAAATCAAGCTTCCATAGTGTATTTGACATACATCCGTAGCTCAGCTATCACGTACGTCGTGCAAAAGCCAGGCCAGCGAGACAATGTCGGGTAAATATCACTAATTGTTACTTGTCTGACAAAATTGCAATTTGTTGGCTTGTGCGGTGTAAACTGTATGTAATTTCACTACATGTAATTTGTTTCGACATGTTTTATAATTACTAAGTAAAGTAAAGCAAACATCGTATAAAAACAAAAGAGGGTAATGTAACATACCTATAGTTTTCGTTATCGTTTATCGTCCGCCTATGAATCTGTGAGACATTTGCTGTTACTGATATCAGATGGTGGCGATGACCACGTAATAACTGATGTATTTTTCCCCCATTTTTCAGAAGAATCTCATGTTTAGCGAGATGTTGCCTGGAGAACGACCGAGCTCCAACTGACTTGCATTTGTACATATGCAATTGTTGTAGAAAACATCAAACGCGTGATTCAGGTCGAGCGTGACGTCATCACATACGCGTCACACCGGCTTGATTAGAATATGCGTTATAACTACGTCATCACATCATCAGCTGTGTAATATAAGCGATTGGGGTTATCATAACTAAAACATAAAAAATATATAGACTTAGTAGGATCACGATCTATTTGGTAGAAATACTAAGAAATAAAACAACATTTATTATTTATCCTATTTAATTACCTTTAAAATATGGGAATCATATGTTAAAATATATACTTAAAAAATTAAAACCATTATACTAAGTGAATATAATGTCTATAAATGTTTCAGTACAGGAATTGATTATGACGTAATATAATATAATAAAGTTGTAACCGGTATCCGTAGATAATCGATATTTAAGGAAAATTTATTTGTGACTTTTAGAGGTGCAACTGAAGTTAAACAATATCTCTAGAACTTTTGTGTGTGTGTACGTTTGAACGCAAAAACCGCTGAACGAAATTGAATACAATTTTCACAGTTGTATTTTAGAACGTCTTACCTAAGAGTATTACTTACACAATATTAATTTTGAAACACTTGAAGCAAATGTACTATTCACAATAATTTCAACATTCCACGCCTACGAAGTCGTGGGCCATAGTTAATAAGTATTTCAATAAATTAATATTGTTTTATAATTTGATTGATATATGTACATTAACATACTCTGTATTATGAATATTACTTAATGTTTGGTATATTTTGTACTTCAATTATCACTTATATTAAAAATACTTAAATATAGTACTTAAGTACACATTTACAGCAGGGATGACGGACCTATGACGGGCGGGCCGGGATCGGCTGTCGAGAGCGCTTGCAAATATATTTTTTCTCATTTTTGTGCATATACATAAAACATAAATATTATGACTGTTGTTTTCAGATCGCAAGTAAAATATTTTAGGTTAAATATGTGCTCTTATTTCACAACCCTGCCTGCGAGGTGAGGGGTCCCGAGTTCGATTCCCGGTCGTGACAGTACCAATCAAGTATTTTGAGTGATAGATTTTGTTCTTAGGACGTGGGTTTTAGTGATGTGTTATGAGAGTTATCCATGCCTCTTGCTACACGCAGCACAGGGAATCCTAGTGAGGCTGTATAAATCTAGGAGTGTTATTTATTTCTTTTATACCGACTGTCTAGGCAAAACATTTTAAAGGCACTGCAAGACCTTTTTAAAAAAGTCTACTATCACAGGATCGCCATCCCTGAACTACAGTATCCGATAAATACATTTAGTGAGAAGCGCCAGCGATCGCCAACCTTGCATCTCTTCGTCCGCTCGAGGTGATATGAAACCTGCCGGAGTGCCGAGTGCACTCGCCGGGCGCAGGACGCGGCTCCCACGGACCGAGCGTGACCTCAGCTGTCCTTTTTCCTCTGGAACAACGCCGAGAACTTGCCAGCCTCGTACGTCGGCATGAACGGGAGATACTTCGTCCATTGCCAACTAGAAAGTAAAAGATCGCGATAACATCCAACGTACACATATTAACGTCATTACCTATGTCATTATAAGGCGAATATTTGCCATGAAAGATGCTTAAGATTAATATTGAGGTTATTATTATTGATATTGATATTGACAATAACAGTAACAGATCCCTTAACAATGATTTTTAGACTTTTTCTCTTGTCTGTTTGTGTGTGCGTTTGCTCCCAGTTATCTCCGAAACAACGTTATCGACTTCGATGCGTTTTTACTGACGTATCGGTCGACGAATAAAAATAATTTCTCTTAATTTTTTGTTCTTTAGGTACTGACATAAATATTTTTCTTAAACTTAAATAGCCGACGATGTATAACCGCAAAAAAGAAGAGGTATGCGTTCCACGTTTGTACCCAGAGCGGAGCGAAATTGTAAAGTAGAATCTCGTACGAGGGAGGGATTCAAAATACTATTACTTATAATAGTGTTGCTCCCGAGACAGACACTACTTTTTATCACTCTGTACAAGAAAGGTGTCATTTATTAATAACCATAATACTACTTGAGGGACACATTCATTTTTATAGAACTTAGAAAAATTGGAGTACTTAGTGTTATTATGCCGCTTACATTAAATTCTAATATAAGTTTACAATTTTTATATTTAAATCCCTGTTTATCAGGAACAAAGCAGCCTTTTTTTAAATAGATGTGTTAAAAATATTTATTCTGGAACCATAGTCAGCCTAATCCAGCTATATTTTTCTGGCTATGAACTGCATAGTTAGCTGGTTTGATGTCATTCTATGTAACCTTGTTAAAGTCACTCACCGGCGTATGTAGGTCATACCGACGGGGAAGTCGTAAGTATCGCCGTGCTCGCTGGCGCCTCCTGCCTCCAGTGACATCTCCTGCGCCCACGCCGCCAGCCCGCGCTCCTCGTCTGTGCCTGGAAACGTCACGCATTGCATTACCTCTTGATCCTCCTGCTGGTCATGTCAATACAACCAAATACTCCTAGCTACGGTCGCAATGTAATCACTGTTTTCTGTTAAATACGGGTTTTATTATAGAATGTAGAACGTTGCTATGATGCGGATTGAAAATATCTGAAGGGATTTAATGTCTTAAAAGATTATTCATAATGCGACGGTCGCAAATCCAAGTTTTAACATGCCGTATTATGTATTAGTTACTGGTTAAGGCACCATAATTAACTAAAACAAAATAGATTCATAAGTCTTTTTGCCCAGCTCCGGAGTGATCATCGGAACTGAAGGAACGTGGAAAATTTTAACTTCGTAGGATATGAAAAATTGCACTTCAGATTTCGTGATTTGACCCAAAAATAAACCCACAAATATTGCACGTTAATAAAAGCTTTTAAAAATAAACAACCAAGTCAGGATTATGAATAGCAATAACGAACGTGACAAAGAGAACATGTTTGGCAACAAAACATATATAGTAGTTGATAGCCATACCAACAAGCTAAAGGCTGGCAACGACTGGCGCCGAGCCAGCAACGCCAGTCGATACCGGGCCCTTCAGCGCGGTCCATTCAATATTCAGCGCCAGACGAACAACGACGAAAACAATTGAAAGAGTATCGTATGAAAAAAATTCCTGTTACTCTCACGCGACTACGGCAAAACCAATACAGATTATACTGTACGTTACTTTATGTGATGATTACTTATGCTTTAATCGATTGCAGAAGTTGCTTTTTGTGCTACTGTATGTTTAAGTGTAGCTAGTCACGGAACTTTTCTTTTTGTAGGCTTATTTTAGACATTTTAATGTTTACCATGTGAAAAGGGTTAGTTCAATAATCTCGACATAATATTACGGCACGAGTAACACAGAAACATTATAAGATGACCCCATAATATAGTGCTAACAATCAACGCTAAAGAAAGTCAGTTGAATGCAACTAATATGCTGAAATATGAAGACAGACAACTTGAATATAAATATCGTTTAAAAAGTTTTCTTCTAAAAGTATTATCTACTTCTTGTAAAATTATTTTCAACATCAAACCTTATAAAAATATTTCCAATTCCAAAACTTACCAGGAATGAGATTATCCAGCAAACAGCCAGTAACTCCTCCAACTAATATGGAAGTGGACAGCAAGACTTGCAGAACGGCGTCCAGCGCCTCCACCCCGGTTTGAATGACGCCGCTGTGGGCCGCCATCCAGCGCGTCAGCACCAGTGGGAAGAATAGGCTGAAGCCGATGATGTACAAGTTCCGGGAACTGTTCAGATCTACGTATTGAAGGGCTGACAGACCTGTTATTGACAATAGCAAGTTTTATGATTACGTTACCGTAATTAAAATTTAATGAATTCTCATGATCAAAAACTTCCTTAATAAATCCTACTTATTGATCTTGAATAAAATTTAGAACGTATATTGAGTCAAAATCTTACAAGTACATCCAATTCCTTAAAACATCCTGTGTAATGTACGCTGTATAGGGTTTTAATATTTCTGTTTCCTTTCTCCGACTCACCAAAGGCGGAGATCATCCCGAACATTACGCAAAACAATCCACCAATGATGGGTTGTGGGATGATGATGAACACGGCGCCCAGTTTGCCGATCACGCCTTGCAGGATCATCAGCCCCGCCGCCCATTGCACCACGCGACGTGACCCTACCTGGTACCGGATGAAAGAGGTATACTACTATGTAAAAGATATACGTCATTTTAGTTATTAAGCTACGACAGTTTGAAGCAACGCGGTGGGTAAGCTAGAAGATTTCTCAGTTATAAATAAAGACCTTTTTCTTCAATTAATGCAGAGTTTGGAACGAAGATTTCTCGGTTAGAGTACGGTCAAAGATTACTCGGTATATAACTTTAGTCAATGGCAATTAATCCTTGACATTATATTTTTATATAAAACTTTTAATGCAATAAAAGGTAGCCTGTTTTATTTCTCTCTCTTAAAATTTAGGATCAAATAATTAAATTATATTCTAATTATCTTACACCACAGTTACCTTAGTGACTCCTATGGCACCAACGTTCTCTCCAAAGGTGTTGGTCCCGTTGCCCGAGCCCCAGAGACCCGCTAGCATTGTGCCCAGGCCCTCGGTCCCGAGGCCACGGTTTATGGCATGCAGCGGGGGAGGTGGAGCAGCTGAGTACAAATGATGAATACAATCAGAAATTACCCTACAACCAGGTTTCGGTAAGGATCAAAGACACATCTTGGTGTGTCAGAGTCAATTACAACGGTATGGTCAAGCTAACTTCATTTACTTTGGGTGCCCAACCGTGAATAAGCCTATGTTGGGAGGTTCTTCTTATGGGATCTGGGTAACTTCGTAAGGTATTTAGCTGCTAGGAATTCTATATGTTTTTAGATAAAAAAATGTATTTGAACTTCAATAATTTCTTTAAATCAATTGGGGGTGATAGTACCTTTCGAACAAAGGGCTCTAGGTCCGATCTTGGTTGTAGAATACATTTAAAAACGAATAAAACTTTGTTCCCGGATCTAGATTGTTTGTGTATGTGTGGAAGCAGTGATTGATCGATCTCCTGTTATTGGCGATGAGGATCGGAACATGATGGATGCGATGTTTTAAAGACGAGCAGATATTGAAGAAGATATCGTTTAGCGATTTCCGAGCTGATTTATTTCTATGCCACGGCGATATATGACTTCCATTTACGGTTTAACTTCTCAAATTTTAACTACGTAAAGTATTGTTGCATTTAAAAGTTACTTAAATCAGTTACTGTAAATAACGCTACGTATTTCTTCGATTGCTACGAATTAATTAAGCTTATGTTGTACAACTGGGTAGTAGATAAAAAAAAACACATCTTGTACTTACTTTCGATAGAAATACAGTTATTTCTAAAAGAACGAACACTTTTAAACGTGAAACGTTTTATTTACATGAATTTAAAGTTAAATAACAACAGCGTGAAATAGAATCCATCCTACTTTAAAGCAAAGTAATAACTTGTTACATTAATTAACGGAGAGTATAATACCCAAACTGTTGTTTTATTACCATGCAAAATTGTTGGAACACGCGAGAATGCTATCACAGGAATTAGTTTCCAATTCCCAAGACGGAGAAGTTACAGTGAACTTCGTAGACTGGAATTTATAGCGGTACTTCTGCTCAGTGAGTGGTGGAGTTCAATCATCGGCCGAGACAGATTTTTGTACATACACATTATTGACACCAATAGTAGCCGTACTAAGCTGAAAGCCTTTTCAGCGTTGCTACTGAATAGCCTTCGCCTCAATAAAGTGAGAACTTACCGCACATCCTCGCAGTGGTGGGATAGTAGCTAATGGACTCCACGGTGCAGGCCAGGACTCCGGCCAGCATGCCCAGTACCCCCGCCACACTCACCGTCGGCACTCCCCATTGACCTGGGCGGTGTTCGCATGGCTTTATTACTTGGTAGAGTTCACCAATTTTAGATTTTGAAGTGAGTCAAAATCGAATTATTCTTAAGGGAATACATTATATTTTGCATGGATCAGAACTATACATTTTATCGCTTTAATTCTTACAATCATAAGGAGAGGGATGTATGGATAATAATTTATGGGTAAACTATGTATGGATAAACTAACAGTGGTTTTTTTTACTTTATTTCTTGCTGAGAATCTAAGTTTAGAGTTTAAATAAAATCATCACTAAAAAATATGCTTTTAAATTCGGACCACTTTATTTCACTTACAAAGAAATATTCTTTTATAAATATTATCCTTCACATATATGAGTAATGACATCTGTATAATTAGTTAATTAGTTTTTAAGAGTGTACAGACATGCATATAATGATTTCCAATCATTAATTAATTAATCATCATCATTTATTAATCCAATCCAATCATTTATTAATCCAATAATTATTACCTGGATAAGGTACCCGGAACCAAGGAGCATCTTCAATGATGTTGATCTTGAGGTCAGTCCTCGCCGGGTGGCCCTCTTTGAACACGTTTGTGGCAGTCAGGATCCCGCACAACGTCCACATGATTACTATCGTCAACAACACCTGCCGAAACGACTTCGATTATAATGTATTTTTTTAATAATCGTTGTTACTTTATCAAGAAAAAAAATATATTCAAGAATGTCTAAAGATGTTTCGACTAGGTAAAGTTCGCAAGTGGAATTAGAATCCGTAAAAAAATTAAAATATGAATTTGAACTCTAAACAAAATGTTATAAAAAATCTAATCTATTTCTTAAACTTTGAAAACTTTTTATAGGGTTTAGGTATGTAAAATTTAATAATAATAATAGCCTTCCGCCCGCGGCTCCGCCCGCGTGATCCCAGGCTGTCATGCAATGCAAAGAAAGTTTTTCTTTTAAGGGTGGATAAATACGAGGAAATCAAAAAGTTCACATACGAATTCCTGAAGATAACGCATTCTTCAAACAAATATTCATTGCTTATTGCACCCTTTTAAAGCTTTATTTTACGAAAAAGATGTAGTCTAGGTCCGTCTCCTGGTTCTAAGGTACCTCTCCACCAACTTTCACCCAAATTGGTTCAGCCTGTATGTATAAATAGTGTAACTAACACGACTTTCTTTTATATATATAGATTGCATTATCAAATATAGCGGTCGACACAAATACTATATGTCAATATTAATTTTTACCATAATTCAATTACAATATGAACATTCATCTATACAATAAAGATTGAGCTTTCAATACTTCGCTTTGAAATACAATGTTGGCTAATTCTTACCGGGAACAATTTAAAAAGTGGAAACCATATTATCGTAAGGCCGCTTCCTTTCCGCCACGCCACCGTGGGAATCTTTACTTCCCCCATGCACTGAGAGAATATCGTCAGTAATATGAACGTCCTGTAACAAACCGATAGCTTTAATTAAAATAGCATTAGTAAGATAACATTTGTACTGTAATTTTGTGTGGTGTTTCTTGTTGAAAGGAGTTATAGTAATAGAAAATTTATAATACCTTTAAAGGCCCTACAAGATACTAATACCGGGTAACTTTGTACGAGTACCCTGAGGTGTTAAGAAGGTTAGTGATGGTAGATTCGGTATTAAGTTAGATACATTAGAGAATAAGAATATTTGAGAATAATAAGCCAAAGCATATTTGGGATAGACAGCAATTGGTTGGAGATTAAAAGAATTGTGTATTGTCTACCAACCGATTTGTTATTAAAATATAAAAAAAACTTTACCTGCCTAATATTCATTCTTACACTTGCTATATTAAAAAGATTTAAATAAAATCTACCGGTTTAAATAGTTTGTTAATATCACATACGTGTTACTGGTAGCCTTACATATCTACGTCAATAACAAAGCTCTCGAGATAATACACTCGAACGGTAATTAATCCCTTAATTGGATATAAACTAATCCATTATGAGCATATCTGCAGACAGCAGTAGTCAAAGACATGTTACATGTTATAACCCGTTAGATTCGTCTTTGTGTTGAGTTATGATGCGGGGGTTTTCGAGGGTGAACAGAATTTTACTAAGTTAGTTCGTTCACCACGGAGTTCATCCCCACTTTCCATCGCGTGGGGGTGTTGTCAAATTTTCGTTAAGTATAAGTTGTATATTATAAGAATGTTGTTATTTTATGTAAATAAAAAAAAATCTAAGCCTGCGAAACGAGGGACTTTGGTTCGATTGCCGATCAAGGCAGACATTTATTGTCATATAATATTTGTTCTCGAAGCTTGGGAATTCATAGTATCCTATTTATGTTGTCCATTCCAACTGTGACATAGGGAATACTAGCAGGAGGGTGTGAAATTATAAGCGTTTGTTTATAAATACAAATGATCACAACTCAAAGGAGTTACACCCACAGTTAAAGAGTATATCGGCACCTAACCTCATTTCAGTTGAAAATAACCGAATTAAATTGGAATAAATTAAGTAATCACGCTTCAAGTACAGTAACTTATATAATTATGTGTTTCCTGTACTCTTTAATTATGGCGAAATAAATGTTTTCTATATTTCAAAACATAAAATAACCAAGATAATATTGTAATGGGTCGGAACAAAGCCGGAGCACAGAGAATCACAACGCGAGTGTTAATTAAGAGTATGGTCAGTTGTCGGATGTTCTTTACTAGGCTTCATTGAACACAAAGGATCCTCTGAAGCGAGCGGAGAGCCCCGGGCGCGGTACGGACATTTCACAACTCATGTGGAATATTTGCTATTTGTAACCTCTCATAATATCATACTCACAGGAGTTAAGTACTCGTTTTTCATTAGATTTACTCTCCTTTGAACCCAGTCGACCTGCCTCACGATCGATACAACAGTTAGAAACTGTAACAAATATGTTTTAAGTATATCTCATGTGAGTTAAACTTATCGCTTTAAAGGTTCTTTGTTTACTGAATATATCTAAGAATCTATACTAATATTATAAACGCGAAAGTGTGTATTTTTGTTTGTCCTTTTTTCACGGCGTAACGGAGCGTTGCTATGGTATAATTTTTGCTTTGTAGAGAGTTGGGAGGACGACGAGTACTATAGGCTAGTTTTTACCGCAAAAGAATATCTCATTTTTGTTGAAAGATCCATTACGATGTATATTTCAGCCATATTAAAGCAAGTGTTTAATAACAAGGCGTTCCCTGGCAAACATTGACCGAGAGAAATTGACAACCCTTTTTATTGCTGTTATTTTCACACACACCGACAAATAAACAGATCACAGACAAATCTAAGGACATCAACAACGCAAAAGCGATGTATTGTTAATTAAAAAGACAGAAGAAAAATGAAAAGAAGTACTAAGTTTGAACTTTAACCAGTAATATGCGATAGGATCAATCAAACAACACACACACTCGCATTCACACACAACTACAATGACGTTGATTACTTTAAGTAACAGTCGCCAACAGTTGTATTCAATAACATACATTGTTAAGAAACTTGGTAATTGATTGATGATTGAACTTAATACCGAGGAAATTGGATGTCGTTGTCATTAAAAGCAATAGTTTATAATGTTTCCCCACGACGAAGTGCTGGTAAGTAATTGGGTATCGATCGGTAATATTGCGGGCGCTTCGCAGTTAGTGGAAAGCATGTTGCGAAAATACCGACCATAATACCTTGTACAGGTGACTGTGCAGCTAGAGAGTCAGCGGACGAGAAAAATAGACAAAGACTCAGCCGGTTACCAAACCAAATCCTACCTGGAATTATTAACAGACTTCAGGCAGAAAAATACTATAGTTGGTCGTGTTGTATTTTATGGTAAGTGTTTATATTTTATGATAAAAACTGGTTATTATTAGTTAAGCCTAAAAAGAAAAGTATAATATATTTTCCAAAAAAGAACGTACGCACCGTATATTGGTTCTTAGGATTCCATAATTAAAACAGAGCCCTCGTAGTTACGTTATGTCCGTCAATCCGTTCGCAAATTATGTCTCATAAATTTAGTACTAGAAAGTTGTAATTTGGCATGGGTATTTATCATGTCGATAAATTCGTGGAAAAAAACTTTACAAAATAATGTAGGAAATTCTCAATACTCTCACCCACTCCAACACTTCAACATTTTTTTTTCTCGGGTACCCCATAGCATGGTTTATAAAAATATTATGGTTTTATGAAGTTTTCATCACGGTTATCAAACGGCCCGGTAATTAATAATTACAAGTTATGATAATATTAAACATGAAATACCGGCTGGATCTTAATTCGGTCATCAGACAACTACATAATGTGCAACTTAACTTATGAAATTAGTTAAAAATATGTTCAGCTGCTGAATATAATTAAATATGTAATTCTAATCTCATAAGTTACTTTTTACTTAACAGAACTTTATAAGAAGATACCTGAAGATAGTGCAAAACCTCATGGGGCGGTGGTAAATTAAATGAAATTTAAGTTTTTTGTTACTTGTAGATTCTGCGAAAAATTCTTCTTGATAGTCTGAAATTTACTGCTAAATTTAACCTTAGGATAATGAAGTAGGACACGATCCTTTATTCATTGCCGAAGTTCTGAATGTTTATAAATGAAAGAATGTGGCGAAGCAAACTTTTTGTAATTTATTTTTCATAAAGAATCTGTCATGTTCTTCACTTGTTTCCTTCTTTTATATCATTACGTAGTCAAAGCTCGCATTTAAGCAAAATTTATGTAGCTTTTTTCATATACGAGTATTTCATTCTTCTGATCCCTCACCGTCCTCCCTGTTTTTGGTGACACATTGTTTAACATTGTTGAAACTTTCGCAACAACTGAAAATATTTTTATCCCTAACTATTCTTATTATTAATCGAAAAATTAATCAATTTACCAATAAACCGTTACCGTTTTGAAGGCTAAGAAATTTTTTACAGAAAATAGTGATGCTGAGTCATTTGAAGTGAATAAAAATATTGTTCTTACGCATTTTCTTCCAGTAGATAAGGTACTTTCATCATTTTAACGGAATCTTAAATCATAATACACTATTTCGTTCTAGTGTGGATTATTGAAAATATTAGAAGCCATTTCGAATGTAAAGACACCTTTATAAAGTATCTAATGACGAACGATATTAAAGTTAAATGACGGATTAAAATGTCTTGAGAAGCACAAAAATTCTCAGGAAAGATTGTCATTAGCGATCACTCCAAACTAAAATGACGCCTTTAACACTAATTTATGTATGTTGGTTATCTATCTATGAGCCTTTAAAGGCCCACTGCTGGACATAGACCTCCCCTAATTTGCGCCACTCAGGCCGGTCCTGAGTGGACACTGCATTATGTTAGTTAACTTTTCAAATTACAACAATACTGTTTTATTGATAACAGTGGATTGTTTTATGGAAGAAACAAATCCGTGTATTTTCATATAATACAGAATGCACTTTCCGGAGTGATATTAATTATCAACTCTAGTCTCAAAGCAAGTTAGAGCTGAAGTTAGCGTTCTAATAAAGGTATTGGTTAAAGGTTGAAATGTAGGTATTGGTTAAATATTAAACAAAGTTATCTGGGTCACCGCTAGTCCGGATTGATCGATACACCTGTTGCTGGGAACGACGACCCCCCGTGACGGAGGGGGTCGGGGGGCTGGATGCACTCGGGACGTTAATATTGTTCCGTTGCTGTACGCTTTAATATTTATTGTTGAATCATAGCAAACTATGTTCCTTTAGCCGTTCAATCTGTTTTAAAACTCGGGCAAAACCGTCTCGGACTACGTGCGTAGTAGTTTCGAGTTGATCGACTATTGCTTGCCAACATTCAAACATGGTAGTCATGATATTTTTCCATTAAAATTCAGCATATGAAAAAAAAATCATGAAGACTTTACATGGCCTATGGTCAAAATATGTAAAAAGAAATACGTAGAAAACGACCAAGTTAAGCATGCAGCGTGCAGTCTTAAATATTTAAGCGTTAGAGGTGAAATATTTTAAATATTCAGTACCTTGGGGGATATTACAAACTTTACATTACATTAAGTCTTAATAATAATTTAATTTTAAGCTGTCGATCACTTTGGATCGTTAGCTATGTAATGTCTTCGTATGGCAAAGAATGTTCTTACACTTGGGCGGTTAAAAATGTCCATCAATTTATTCTAGAACAGCATGGTGCACACCTCCTTGATGACGAGGAGAAACTTTACTCAACAGTATATGTTATCTATAATAGACAATAACAGCCAACATCGTGTAGAACGCAGAAAAGCTTCTATTAAGAGGGATGCTTTTATAAGGCTTCAAAGGAAATTTACTGTCAAGTAAGATTAGCTTCGCGCTCTGAGAGTTCCGTTATGATTTGTTACAATACTAAGTTATGAAACATTTTGAGTTCTAGTAAGTTTTTCAATCAATTAACACTGGTTTCTTAAATCCAATGTTACACATATGATGCTCAGATAATAAATATTATGCTAATAATTTAAAACGCTAATACACTCATACCCCCGCAGTAGGATTCCCTGTGTCGCGGGTGGCATGAACAACACAAATAACACGTCA
>DWPA01001242.1:0-19405 GCA_018251375.1 Calpodes ethlius | reverse complement strand
CTCACTAAGTGAATTTGCCTGTAAGACAGCTCAGATTCGAACATTGACTACAGTCAGAGAAGAATGTCGAGCATTACGTGCGAAATCTATAGATACAAGTTGTAATACAAAGCATTCCCACACCGGGAACAATTACGTGTGGGTAACGTAACACTTAGATTTGAACATTGAACACTAAAATTAAAGCGCATTTTGAATGTGTTATTACTTTACAGACATGACGTGCTCGTCACTCAATGAGGATTGTTGTAATGTAGTGCTTCAATTCGATTCTTAAATTGCTCCTTCAGTAATAGCATTCATTTTTCACTGTATAACTCAAGATTCGACTTTTTTATTTACGTTACAATAACCCTTTTATAATATAGCACTAGCCCCAATAGCACTTACTTTTGATCGGTTTTGGCGTATTTGACTACATCGATGATCGTCTTCGGTCATGGCCTAATGTTAACTGTACTTCGGTTGGCCTTATTTATAGGTATATTTTTAAACAGGGTTTAGTAAATACTTTTGGGCATAATATTCTAACCGACTACCGATTTGTGGAATTTAACCCACTAATTTAACCGACCAATCATTTGATGAATGCGATTGAAGCATAGTAATTTACACATTTGGCTGTCGCGTTATGTCAATGCGCGATCATTTATAGACGAAAACATCCCTGTAAATTCCTGTAACGGAATAATTCAACATTTGACCCAGAGCATTATGCTCACGGTGAGCTTGTAAAAATAGCCGATAAATGAGCCGGTGATCCGATACACACGATGGTCACCATTCATAAACATCAGCAATAAATACCGAAGGCAGTAGCGACGTCCTGCCCGCCTAAAAAGAACAGAAAAACGAAAGAAATACCTGGCATTTAAGCCTTAATTCAGAACAAAATGCACTGTTTCGCTGCTGACCGATAGTAATATTAGATTGTTAATAATTATCTTGATAATATGATTCTTATGTGAATCCGTACGATTATGCGGACCAGTATGCCAGCATAGGATTTGGGTCAGACGTCGTTTTCTGTCATCTCGATACTGCTCGTAACGTTATAGAAAATGGTCTTAGTGAGAGATGCCTTTATGTATTGTATTTGTTAATTATGTAAGTTTTATTTTAAGTTTTTACAATATTCCCACAACGTTAATTAACACAAAAATTCGTCAACAAATACCGGCATACTAAATATTTCTTGTAAAGAGAGTTGTTAAGAACACTATGAAACTAACGTAAAATGAATAATTAACCCGCAAAACGTCATGTTGCTCAGGTTTTTTTTTCGTTGAATAAATTTAAGGTTCTTGAATATACTGTAATGGTAAAATATAAATCATAGATTTTTAAACGTATCTCAAGCACTGCCCCATTTTAGAAGAATTAACAATTTTGTAAGGGTTCCCCTAACCTTTCTTTTTTCCTATTTCTCTTTTGGTTAGCTAGGAATCGATGAGTGTAATAATCGCAACTTGTATAACTGTACAGGCCATAGTCCACGCTGGCCAAGTGCGGATTGGTGGACTTCACACACTCTCGAGACCTAATTTCTAATACTAACACATTTTTTTTTTAAAATAGGGATGCGTGCAGAATTTGACCTCACGCCCCCACGTTCGGTAAAGGAACGTTCGAACAAACAAAAAAACATATTGTATAGTTTTATTCCACATCGAATTATGTCCGAGTATAAACATTAAGGAACTGGCTATATTTCAGTCGCGTATTGGGGCTGATATACACATTTTTTTAGTATTCTTGAGTTTTTTTAGTATTTTGTAGAGATTCCCGAAAATACAGTATTTAAGAAACTCTTACCAAAAGATAACTACGTCGTATCCACTTATTGTGATAGTTACATACAGTATATAGAATATGTTATTTCATCAACCTCGATCGTATGTTATAGCCATTTCAGTTGCATGTAGGTATATTGCACTGTTTTATAGCGTGCAATTGTGGTGGTGCAACGTGACCTTACGCCTCCTCTTGGGATCATAGAATTAACATAATTATGTCTCGTGACCAAACTTACTACATGCACAAAATAGATTCTTCGCCACATGTGTGTGAATATTGTTTAATATCATATTGTAACGAACGAGTCCTCAACCTCCTTTCGTTTTTGCCTGAAGCTGTAGTGAAGGCCATCTCGGTCATCTAGACATGTTGTGCTCATCATCATGTTTTAACACATAAGATGCTCGTACCTACTCGTAATGGACACCTTTATGGAACATGAGATCATATTACGATACGGATAATAAAACTATAATGGGGTCACAATGCCATCGAGTTATATGTAGGTAAGTGTAGTATGGCTTCGTTTAAATTTTAGAAATTCTGTTGGTCTGTCTGTTTTTCTGTATCATTAGGAAACTACTGAAGAAATTTATTACATTTTTTTAAGAGTCATTATTCATTACTAAGTAAACTTTTTATCTTAAAAAGTATTTTGGTCTTACATGATTTGTGTATATATTCTGTTAAGATAGTATTGATTAGTATTTTCTCTGTTTTATATACGTACAATTAATAGCAACAATAATGTATGGTCTAATAAAAACCGGCCCAATACATGACGGTCCACGCACAATGTAAGTCATGGAGAGTGAATTCTAAGACTATTATTGGATAATATTTTATTTAAATTCGTCAAATATATATTACTTCCATGTATTTTTACATATCCAAAACCATCCAGTAAGCTGAGAGATAGAGGCGAATCCCCCGGCTGGGAGGACTGTGTCTATCTGATCTGTCTGTATCTGTCATTGTAATCTCAGCATTATTAGCATTTCTAAGATATATTTAAAGATATATTCTAAGGTAATATTTGGCAAACGAATTCCTAATTCATAAAATGGTCTTCGTATGCCCATTGTGTTTAAAATACCTATTCAACTTTTCTGCGCACTATGAAATAGACGTGAGAAAAAAATCATCTGCAAATGCCAAATTATAGTTTCTAGTACTAAGGGTCTCTACGTTATGTTGTGGCCAGACGGACGGCCGGATGTTAAAGACAACATTTTGAGGGCTCTCTTCGGGCTACAAATCCATAGAAACCAGCTAAATTAATGTTCTCGACCACATACTGTCTGAGACTTCGTAGTTGTAAGATGATCGACTATTACTTGTTAATTTATTGTTTAATCTTGCCAATTCATTCAATTCAGTTCAAAAATAATACAATGTACTAGTGTTGTAAATACTAACCACACCTGGCATCGGCGGACATCTGATATAAAATCAGTGGCGAAACTATTGGACTGGTAAAAACATGTTCAAGTCTTCTTGCAAACAGAAAATATTTTTTTCACGCGTAAAAGTAATTAGCTAATAATATTTTTTTTTCTCCTAATATTTAAATAATTTTATTCAATATACTCCTCTGGAACTCTCGATTTTGTTAGTATTATCAACAACTTTACGTCTTTCTATCGCTTCTTTACCCTGTGAAGAATGTGACTAACCTAACCTATTTTAAGTTTCACCATTTACTAGGGCGTAAACTCAGAAGAACAAAAATCTACCGGTAGAGGAGCGGATCCCACTGTAGAGAGAGGAATTCTATCTTTTACCGTATTAGGTATCGGTGTACCGGTGTCGTAGTCATTCGCACTTCAGGTGATAGAGGGGGCTTGTCTGAATCTAAGAGCGCTCATGTAAATGCGCAGCCCCAGCCCGGCGCGGTCGAACATCGCCCAGGCCAAATAGACTAGAATATGTTCTGCAATGGCCGAGACTTTTGAGTCGCGTACCATTATGTTGTTCTTCACTTAGTGTCTCGTTATCACGATACCTCGCAATAGAAGGTTCTGTATCTGTTGAAGATGCTTACGATGCCAGCTATTGATCAATGCATACTATGCCAATGCCGCATAGGCTAAGCGAGACTGGACGATGGTGTAGTATACCGTCTATTATGTATAACATGAATCGGGATTTTAAATACTGGTTGGAGTATAACGCGTCCGGATCCCATGTGTGGACCACATGATCGCAGTACTATATCATCCGCATCGCACTATCGATCGTACAACCCAGAATTCCTACAGTCGATTTCAAAGGTTCAACCGGTCTGGCAGATCGTTCAGCAGGCGCTGCATACAGCTGACAACCAATTCTGCTTTAAATACAAGTCCTTGAAGTGAACCTCTGTGTCATCGGTATGCAGCCCACAAAGGGCTGGCGATAGTCTTTTACCCCCTCTCCCACATTTATAAGAAATAGACGTAAACATATCGCGAATGTAGCTACGTATAATTAGTTATTAGTCTGAAAACGCTAAATTTAATGGAATTTTTCTTCCGAATTACTTTACGAATATCAAAATTTAGGGCTTACCAAAAATTTAGCGTAAGATAGCCTAATTTTGTCCTGAATGTGGTTAACATGAAAAAAAAAATTCAATCAAATTTCAGCTTTATTATATCTGTATAAATTATATTATGATGAGTGCACATTCAGGCTCTACAGATAATTACTGTTTTTTTTTGCATTTTATTGTATTAGTTAACATTTGTATTACTGCGTAATTACACGCTATTAATGAGGGTAGAGGAAGTAATTTTCTCATTGACAACCAAAACTTTAAAATAAAAAGAACAGACAAAATTAATCATATGTATATTCGGCCTGAACACGGGCTCTACGTATTCTTATTTCGCTCTCAGATTGATCTGATGACTCACGATGATGATAAATCAGACGTCCAGCGCGTCGCAAAAAGTGATAAACTTGGACCTGTTCCAAAAGGCCTGCAATAATAAGTAAGATCTCACGTAGTTTGTAATAATTATAATAGATAGATTGCATGACATTTTGTTTGTTTAAAGAACATTTTTGTGTAAAAATTATGTACTGCAGACCTTCTTTCTCTAGGGCATACTCATAGAGAATAGTATTATGTACGGGAATACCTATCTCTCTTTTGGCAATCATTGGATGTATTCGAGTATTTCTACCAGTTTTTTTTATTAGGAACTAATGATTTTTGAAAATGAGGGACATAACCTTCTTGAATTGCTCGTATTATACAAAACAAATTTAGAACGAAACTGTTAACACCCCGTAACACTATTTACCTTAGTTACGAAATATTTATACACATAATTATCTTCAATAATCTTCGTAAGTTTTTAAATTCCCGCCTTTTTGAAACAAAGGCATAGATCAAGTTAAGTGTCATTTCGGAATAGAGATTATTATTTGTATTATGAATTCGAATGAAAATAGTATCATTGATCAACATGACAAAACTGTATAAGTACCCATATTTATAAAATTTAAATATGTACAAATATGATATTTGTACATAAAGCTGGGCATCCATTGGACCATAGAGCAGAGTACTATTACGGGAAAACTGGACGTTACACTTTGAATTGGCGATCTACGTGCGATCCAGAAATATGTAGTATTTTTCTCTTGGACTATGACTATGGATCGTAGTACGGCCGCTCGTGATCGGTACGTGGTAGATGGTTCGGTGTTGAACCAGGTTTGTCCCTCATACCCCCGTGACACAAGAAATCCTATTGCGGTAGTATGGAAGTGTAATTTGTGTTTTATTTATCTACTCCTTACTGATAACAATATTATAATTTATCATTATATTGAAAGTTTGGACTAGATAGTTTTCATTAAGATTAAATTATTTGCGATCTAGACTAAGCGTTTTTCTATTCACGCTCAAGGTCCGATAATGTTTGGCAAATGACATTATTATTTTTGCACCAAATGTTGTTAAAATACATTTTCTGAACGTGAGCGTGAATAGAAAAACAATTTGTATTCTAAATATGAGCGTGAACAGAAAAGCGTTTCGTAATAGTTCCGTCGCAATTTCGTTTTCTCTATGGTTTATAGAATCCCGTTCCATTTATATTATATCAGACTATACTATTCATTACTATTCTGTGAATGGAAAAGCACTGTGGCTGTGGCACATTACATCTCATTTCTTTCTTTTCATATCTCATTCGTCTCAATTAGAGTTACTCCTTTTTCCTTACTTAATTCTCAGTAAAAATGGCTGATAATACGTTATATGAAATATTAGGTGTCTCTAGAAGTGCAAGTGATTCGGAAATCAAACGGGTAAGGATCAAAACTGATTCACATAGCATGCAAGCGCTTTGCTAATGGGCTTTTTGTTTTAGTCATGCATGGTAGTTTTAGACTGTCTGAAGTGGGGTTAAATAATATGATGATAAGGAAATGTATTTTCATATTTTTCAGAACTATCACAAACTGGCTAAAGAGTTTCATCCCGACAAAAATCCTGCTGCTGGTGATAGATTCAAGGAAATAAGTTACGCGTATGAAGTACTGTCCGATCCTAAGAAAAGACAAACTTATGATAAATTTGGTATTAAAGGTTTACAAGAGGGAGGTCAGGGAGGTATGCCTCCTGAAGATTTGTTAAGTCAATTCATTGGAGGTATTTTTGGTATGGGAGGTGGTGGAAGGGGCCGACGCGGTGGGCGCGGTGAGGATACTATTCATCCTTTAAAAGTGACCTTAGAAGATATGTATATGGGGAAAACTTCCAAATTACAACTAAGTAAAAATGTGATTTGTGGCCGTTGTAAGGGAGTCGGTGGTAAGCCTGGGTCAGTAATTTCCTGCAGGGACTGCCATGGACAGGGTATTAAAGTGTCTTATCAAGATTTCGGTCAGAACATGGCACGTCAGATTCAGACCCGCTGTTCTACTTGTCAGGGACAGGGTGAAGTTATAAATGAAAAGGATATTTGTCCTAAATGTAAAGGCAAGAAAGTTTTAAATGAGACCAAGACATTAGAGGTCCATGTTCGTAAAGGTATGCGTGAAAATCAGGTAGTGTTTAGGGAGGAAGGTGATCAAATGCCTGATAAACTACCGGGTCATATAATAATAGTACTACAACAGAAACCTCATGACGTGTTCCAGAGAATTGGGGATGATTTAGTAATGAAGCATGAGATAACTTTAACTGAAGCTTTATGTGGATTTCAATTTGTTGTAAAGCATTTGGATGGAAGAGATTTGTTAATCAGACAGAATCCTGGGACAGTTATCAAGCCTGGTGATCGTAAGGGAATTCAAGGAGAAGGGATGCCTGTATATAAGAATCCATTCGAAAAGGGAAATCTTTATGTTAAATTTAATATAACATTTCCGGACAACAACTTTGCTACTGAAGAACAAATGAAGCAAATCGAGAGTATACTGCCTCCACGACCAGCATTCGTAATGCCAACGGGAGATGATGTTGAGGAAGTTGACTGTATAGAGTATACGGCAAGTGAACGAGGTCGTGGCCGTGAAGAAGCTTATGCCAGTGATGATGAGGAACATATGCATAGTGGTCCAGGAGTGCAGTGTGCTCACCAATAGATCATTCGCAACTTTATTTATGGATTACTCAGACCTCACATGATGTAATTTTATCATAATTATAGGTATTCTAATATAAACACATTCTTTGACAGCTAGATCCCATGTAGTTTCAAATATTGAACATGATAATAACTGCTCAAGTTGCATATGTTTCCAACAACAATGGCTACTTTTTTTGCATGTTATTTGTACTAAAAGCTGTTAAATCATTTGTAGAAATATTTTGTGTATCTAGGATGATTCATAAATAGGAAATATTATTAAACATTATTAATTCATTCCATTATTTCAGATACATTTTCTATTAAAAAATGAATGTTTATTTGTAGTTTACTACAACAGTTTTAGTATTCCTCTATTCCTAATTGGACAAGGTTATGTTAGATCGTGAATTTAAATTGGGTACGTGAATTTGTTCTTGCGAATAGTAAATTAAAACAATATGTGGATTTACAAATTTAAGACACTGTTTTTATTTAGCTTAAATTTAGATATTTTTTTAGTTAGACAATTATACTAACACATAGTAATAATGATTAAATATAACCTGAAGGGCATAAACTTGGTCTCCCTTTAACAGTGAGCCTAGATTATACCACCACACTGATATTCATGTTAATTGATGGAATTTGCACTGTTTAAATATCATTTACTCAAAATGTTTTATAACAGTGCAGGCTTTAAAAATAAACTGGTTGAACTCATGATGGTTTTATATTTGAAGCAGAATCAATTGTTTCACAATATTTGTTAAAATCCTTACGACTTCTACATAGTACATTTAAATTAATTTCTTTCAATCCTAATTTACGTAACTTATCTAATCTCAGCATAACTGTCTTTTGTGATGCAGATATTACTCTCGGTTTTTTGGCTATATCTTCTACTTCAAAGCCTTCTGCTATTAAGAAATCTAAAAATCTCTTGACCTAAAAACAAAATAAAAGTACATTTTAAATTAAATAATTAAAAAGAAGTGCTTGGACCATTAATAATGTTCCTGCTATATTTGCATTTAGGCATAACAATTAAGGAAAATTATAATTCCAATCAATTTTACTAACATGATATTGATTTAAATGTTGACATTACTATTCCAATGGTTGAAATTCAACCTCAATTATTATTAAAAAAAATATAAAAAGGGATTTGCATATTTTAAATTTTTATTTGAGCTATTATATTTTTTTTTTTATTTCCCATAAAAAACAGTTTAATATCGTTAAAATAAAAAAAAGGAATTAATTTATTCAGTAAAGATTGACAATATCTAACAAATAGAAGAAAATTTACTTATTCTAATAATATATAAACATGTGATATTTGCTCTGTTGGTATAAAGGTCTGTTCACATTTG
Source organism: Calpodes ethlius (assembly GCA_018251375.1). NCBI lineage: Eukaryota > Metazoa > Arthropoda > Insecta > Lepidoptera > Hesperiidae > Calpodes > Calpodes ethlius. The sequence goes on along the minus strand of DWPA01001242.1, from coordinate 10,662 downwards.
CCAACTGGATATCTACCACACTGACTTAACTCATAGAAAAGCATTGAAATATAAGACATGTTCCTTGTGGTTGATTTTCAGTTGATCTGGTATTGGGCATATGTATAAAAATGTTGAAAATTCGAATGTAAATAATACGTTAAGATCAATTATTTCAATGCTTTCCTGTAATTTGCATCAAAATTGAGTGATGTAAAGTTGATATAATACAAGAAAATATTAATTTTGTAGAATGATGATGTTATAAGTAGATTCTACCTATATGCATATATTTCAGTAACCAGACTAGTTAGAATCACATTACCTTTGAGGCTCTTATTTGCCTTAATGCCGGTATAGTAAAACACATCTCCTCCACAGCTTCTGGAGTAGTGTTTAGGCGAGTGGCTAGATAATTCTTAGTTGATTTTATGTCACCAAGGACGGTTTTATTTTCTTGTGAAATACTAATAGACCTGGAAAAATTATTTGTCATTGACACACTCATCCATCTTGCTATATCATGAAACTTTTGGTGCATTAGGATTTATTTACCTTTCTAATATTTGTTCTGAACATCTCACCATCCATGGATATATATTGTCCACACCCATTTTCTTCACTCTAAGAAGACGTGCTTCAATTGTTTTGTTGTGATATTTAAGCACCCACAAATCTCTAATAATTCGATCTTCTGTCACACCCATCTCTGTAACAATAATGAATAAATGATTTCATGGCACTACATTTCTCTTTTCTTTTAGAATTGTAATATAAATTTCTATCTTATGATGTTGGGCTGCAACAAAGTCTGAAACCACTCAGTTTCAATATTTCTTTTTCAACATTTTGTGTAAGTTAATACAACCTAAAAGATAGATTATTTTAAGATACTATATAACTACTACAAGAGAGTTATTCAATGTGAGCATTTATTGAAATAAAATAAAAAAGATATTGGTTGCATCTGATATAACCTGATGACAAAAAGATCAGACAACTATCTGAAATATTAAAATATTTGAGCCAATTTATGCCAATCTAACTAGTATAATGTACATATTTATAAACACAGCCCTTACCTAGTAGAGTATCCAAAGATGTTTTGATCCAGTCAAATGATAGACTATAGATGAAAGTCCTTTTAGCTACAGTTTTAGAGAGATGTGATGGCGAACACTGCAATCAAGATATTCTGAATTTAACAAAACATGAATAGTTATATATATGTTATCAATAGTTCCTATGTTCCCAAGGTTGCAGACATACTCAAATTGACCAAGTGACATTGAAATTTGAGTAAGATGATTGAACATTAAGTAAAATGGTGATTGATAATGCTTTGAAAACTTAGATACAGAAAAGACAATAGTATGTGATGTAGTTAAATTGATACCCATTTGGGTATACAGAATTTTTTTTTGCAAAGAGACTACTATAGAAAACATTAAAGGAGATCATGCAAATTTATTTTTATATTCTTTTTCTAAGCTTAAAAAATAAAATTACAGTATTTTCATTATGATTCAATAAATGTAAAGTAATCAATGCATTTGGTTTCACTGTAGAGTTCTTAGTAGCAATTTCATACTGAAAAGTGTTGATAGGTAAAAGTTGTATGGAAAGAATTCCGTAGTATTGTGACGTTTAATCACAGAATAAAGTTTACCTTGAGACGTTCAGCAAGATAATATAATCTATTTAGACAATTTCCCGACTCCTCATCAGTTTTAGTAGTTTTTTGGATCTGTAGTAATGTTTTAATTGTTAAGTTATAAAAAGGTGAAGCATCTTCTTCACACTTAAAATTCAACTTCGATATAATTTTACTTTTCGATTCATTATCTGTAAAAAAAAAAATCTTTTACTTATTACACCTACATAATGGGTAACTCTCTGTGAACCTATATCAGTGAGTAATATCAGATTTAATAACAATATTAATATGAAAAATATTGGTAGCGGTAATCACTCTAAATGAAGATGAATGCTTTGCACATAATTAATTCTAAAATTATATTGTTCAATGCACTTTATTTATCAAAATTACAGACGCAAAACAGTTCATATAAGTATATACTAACAATAATCATCGTTTCCGATTACATTCTTGTTGATTAGGGCATTCTTTTTGAAACATGGAGTGACAAAACTAAACGACTTTATGTTAGGTTTAAAGGAATAGGAACATCGTGTTAATTTTTCCTGTGTAAATCGTATAAAATATCTTGATACTAAATAAACATAAGGTTTTAAAAACATTTTAACAATTCATCTGACAGGCTTTTATCAATATTTGTCTGAAATTGTTGCACATTCTGATTTATGTCAATAATCAGATACCACTCCATGTCACTGTCAATATCACTTGTCAACGATGAATTAATCACACTAATAAAGTAATAGATTAAAAAACTAAAAAAAAATATAGGTACCTTTAATAAAGCATATGTTATATACGAGCAGTCTTCACAAGTCGTGAACTGGGGATTGATTATTTCATCTCTTACCGTATTACCTTAAAGTATCGTTGAAAAGGTTTTTCGTAATTTATCTGGATTTACGAAAACATTTTTTCGATTTTAAATCAGTTGGTATATTTTTTACATAGTTAAATAAGTCATATTTATTATAAAAAAGACAGAAAGAGCTGTATAAAACAAAATAATAATTACAAATTAATATTTTATTTGGGACGGATCGCGGATGTTATATTAAAACCTTATGTTGTTGTTAATGGCCCGTTTTAAAGACTTTTGTAAAAGGTCGTAATTAAAAATTGAATAATGCACAACTATTTGTGCATAAGTTTTTAAGTTTCATCTCAAATTACGTTATTATGAAGGATATGTTGTGTTGCTTATGTATCTAATTTACACAACCTGTGGTATATTTATCTAGTCTGTGCTTGTTATTTTGTTTTGTATTTGCTATAATGCAAATTTTTGTTTACTAAATTTGAGTTTAAGATAATATGAGCAACATTTACTATATTATATTATGTGTAATGTGAAATAAGTATTAGTTAAACTAATAGTTAAAGGAATTAAACTACCTACATGGTTTTATCATTTATAGACTCTGATAATTCATTCAATGGGAAAGCAAGTATCTTTTATGTAAATATAGAATCGTTTCCCAAAAAAAATCAGCCTTATTGGTGTTTTAAATAATAATTTATCATATTTTATATAGACACAACGAGTGGCGAAAAATTGCTAAACGAGAAAGAAGGAGAAGAATTAGAATAAAGAATGCTATTGAAAAAGGTGAATATTTTTTGATATACAATTTAAAGAAACAGTAATTAATTTCCAAATTATAAATTCATCTCATATTGAGTAGAACATAATTATAGAAGAGATAGTACTTCTATGGTTTTTTTAGATGTAACTTTGAAACAAATATTTTGTGACACAAAAAACAATAATTATGATATCACATAATAAACAAGTAACATCTAATAGAATATAAGCTATCATTGTTTTTATAGAATCAGATCCATCCACTGAAACAAATGATTTAGACGAATGGCTAAGAATTCAGGCAGACGTAGAGGAATATGAAATAGAAGAAATTAAAAGGCAGAATAAAGAAGAAAATGAAAAGTGGTTAAAGTCTGATCAAATAGCTGTGGAACAGTGGAATATGTTGCAAGTACAGAAAGCTATTATGTATCAAAAACAATTTGAAGAAGAAGCCAAAAAGAAATTAGTAAGTTCCGATTTAACACATTACTATAACAGAATCTATTATATATAGATAATAAAACTAATTTATCTTTGTCTGTACAAGGCAAATATGTTTCAGAATTCATAATGGTGGGCCTATATTTATGCATGAGGACCCAAAACAATGTTTTCATTCTGTCTGTTTGTGCATACTAATAGCAAAAGCCGCTTATCCAATTTGAATGTAGTTTTCAGGATTATATTGTGATGAGCTTCCCTTAACATTTAGTGGTTTTTCATTTATGTCGGGTAATAAATATGGAAGTTATAATTTATGTCAAACTAGGCCGGGTATGCTAGGATTAAAAAAAGAAACAGTTGTATGAAAGAAATTTTAGTTTTGATGCAAGAGTTATTAGGTATATCCTGGGAGCTTTAGAACTACAAATAGTTTATATTGAAAATTTAAACCTGACTTCTACGTAGGTAATAATAGTGCTGTGAAAAGTAACATATATACTCTTGATAACTCATAACTGTCTCACCGTTGCTGGGTTTGTTGTGAGAAACTCAGCCATGTGAGAGGACAACAGTGTATCATATTGGCCAAGTGCAGATTGTTAGATATCACACTATTTTGTAAAAATTTTGTAAATGCTCTAAAGTCAAGCTTTATTACTCATGTAACATTAGAATTTAATTTGTATATTATGTTGTAATATATTCTCATCTCCCTCCCTCCTAAAAACATGCTATGAAAATATGCTCCAAGACGTAATATTATTATGTGACACAACTAAGTCATCTTTTCATCAGCATATGTTGTCTCTACTACTGTTAGATACAAAATGTTTATGACAAAATGCAATATATATACATACAATATTTTTGAATAGCTAGATTTACTATGACACACCACACTACACAACCACCACAAACAGACAAACCAACTTATGGTAAGTGGTCACTGTTAACCACGGATATCAGTAATAGTTATAGTATCTCTAATGCATTATCATCCGATATGTAAGCAAGGAACCTGCATTATTCCTGGTTCTACTACACTGAGAGAAAAACTTGTAAAATATGTTACTTAATGATTTTTAATAAGTGGTTAACTTAATACATGATTGATTATAACAGTGGTTAAACTTAGTGGAGCAGGATACATCATGACCAGGGGAGAGTTTCCTTTGGCTCAAAGATATACCTCTTTCCTCCCTAGATTCCTTTTAATAAATAAAAATGATGAGTGATTCCTGACCCTACGAATTAAGACCCTAGATTTGTCTAAAATTAAAAATAATTATCTAGGAATGGGATAAAGAGAAGCAAAAAAGAAAAGAAGAAACAGAAAGACTCAAGGAAATTGAAAAGGAAAACAAAAAGAAGCAAGAAGAGTTTATGAGTCACTTGGAAAAGTTTTTAAATGGATCTTCAAACACTGCACCACCTGAGCTCTTGACCTCTCATGAAACAAAACCAAATGCGGAAATATGCCCATTTTTCTCAAAAACAGCTTGTTGTCGTTTTGGGGATCAATGTTCCAGAAATCATCAATATCCTGGTATTAGTAAAGTAAGTTGAATGTTTTTAATCTATAAAACAAGTTTTCTCTTAGCCTCACAATGCTGGTTTGGTATCAATTTGGTCCAACATAAATGACAGGTTACTTTTGACAGTATATGGCATTGATATTGAGGTAACGGATAAGTCTACTATAAGACACAATTCAATGCTGCAGGCTAAAGTTATTCCATGTGTGAGCATTTTAGTAAAAGTATAAATAGTTGATATTTATGTGATATGGAACTATAAAGGATCAGCCAAACTTTTAAAAATTGTGTAAAGATATCAATTTATGTAGGGATTAATTAATCTTTACAGGTGCTCATGGCTTCAAATTTCTATACTCATTTTGGATTAGATAATGCAAATTACAATGAGTATGACACAGATCTTATGCTCGAATATGAAGATAGTGACACTTACAGAGAGTTCAAAGAATTCTTCTATGATATTTTACCAGAATTTGAAAAGTTCGGTAAAATTGTCCAATTGAAGGTAAGAATGACAGCATTATTATAATCAGTATGGGCGTACCGTCGGGGAGTACGGTGGCTAGCTGTGATACCTGGATTTTGATTATATTCTCTATGTACCTGCTGTTGTACATAAAGTCCTTATACTATGAGTTTGCCTACAATTATATGCCCCCTAACTCCTCTCGGACGCCCACAAGTATCCTTTTTATTTTATTGTTTGTTTGGTCTACAAAATAACTTTTTTTTTTATCTATAACATATAATAAAAAATCTATAGACGCGAGTATATAGTGATGAAAAAGAACTAGTGGCACAAAAAAATAACCACATTTAATTATTAAAATATTTTTTTATTTTAATGAAAAATTTAACTCTATACATACACAGAGTCGAAATGCAGTCCAGAAACTGTTACAGTGACAACATGACACTGCCATATTACCTAAAACCGTATTCCTGAGGTTTGTAAATTCTTAATTATATTTTTTTCATTTCTTTTACCACCTACACTACATACTTAAAATATATGAAGGTTTTGCTTTTCGATTATTGTTTTTAAAATAAAATGTACTACTTATTGAAAATACCTACATTTCTACACTATATTGCCAAATGTCATTAACATTTTTTTTATGGAATGTATAATGTTCTGCACTATTTATAATTATACTTGAATAAATGTTAGTTTATTCGTATCTTTTCGTGTTGTAAAATAAAAACATTTTAAGGAGATCGCTAACAGCTAAGTTTTGTAGTGAAACAATAGCGTAGTTTGTGAACGCGCAACTGCATCGCTCCTTTTAACAGACAGTCGCGTTTTGCAACGTACAACTGTAGCGATACACAAAGTACCCGTGAGCGATCCCCCTTAAGTGTTTTTCAAGTTAAACAAGCATTATTAATAGACTTAGGTACCGCCAATTGTTAAGCCTCCTCTACACTATTCGCGAAGTTGGACGATGTTAGACGAATATGATAATGTAGAGAGACACTTCGGTTTACCTCGCCAAACTTTAACTCCCCTGGAGTGACTTCCACCGTAGCCCGAAGTTAAGTGAATCGAACATCGCGAAGTTGAACGAGTGTTTAGTGTCGTGCTTCGGACTTTTACCAAAGTTAACTAGAGTACTTCGCTGAGGATCTTCGTGAATATTGTAGAGGAGGCATTATAAATAAATATTTCATTACCCAAAACTAAAGTTCGTCTCCATTATATAATTTTGGACATTCATATTTAGATACCTACCTAGATACCTAGATAGCAATTACAAACATGGTGTTACGTGTAAACGTTCATAATATTGTATGTATTGTAACAGCTGTATTATAGATACGCGAATAGTATCTACACCTCTACACGTGATGGCTAGGGGTAGCTTCCGCCATTTCACGTATGTAACAATAGGCAGTAACTGACATGAGTGCATTGTCTGCAAAATTATAGGTGATAACGTATGAAACAAACACGTTTTAAACTCTAGGGATGAAAATGAACAATAAAATAAACTGGTGATTTTGAAGACTTCTAATGTTTACAGGTTTGTAATAACCACGAAAAACATCTACGTGGTAACACATACGTGGAATATGCCGATTTGAGAAATGCGGTTGCAGCGTACCGCGGGTTGCACACTAGGTGGTATGCGGGCAAACAGCTATCTTTGCAATTTTGTCATATAAGCTCATGGAAAACCGCAATCTGTGGTACGTTGGTCAATAAATACTCTTAGTTACTATCAAACTTATGATAAAACTAGATGTTGCCCACGGCTTATAGAAAAGTTTTCAATTCCTTTCCACCACAAGGTGCTAAGTAACGCTTTGTTGTTAGACACTTGCTTGAATTTGGCTAAAATATACATTGTAATGGAACTTTCCACAGAAATAAGATGTTTATTATTATTACTAAAAATCTTACCATAGCAACTTTATAGGTGTGATAATATAAGTGATACGTCATAAAATCATTATTAGTAAAAAATATATGAGGAAGGAATTGCTTCGGTTTATATGACCCAAAGCAAATTGCGGAAGCGTCTTGTTTTATTTATTTGAACAGAATTTCATTTATGATGCATTTTTCATTGTATTAAAATATAGTATTTGCTATAATTTTCAGGACTTCAACCAAGAAAACGCTGCCCAAAAGGCCGCGCCTGCAACTTTTTGCATGTCTTCAGAAATCCCAATAATTTATTCAATCATCGATTTTCTTATTCTGAAAGGTAGGTCGATTTTTCTATTCTAAAAATAAAGCTTAATAGGTATTCATTTATTTACACTATAGTACATCGGCTTCGTTTGGTCACGTCATGAGTTGGCTTCTAATAAAGCGTAGATAATATATAAGCCCACATACTTAACAAAATGAGATGTTATAAATACTAGCCCCTGGAGTTAAACATTTATCTGGTACATAAATGACTGCCCTGACTGTAAATAAATGTTTCATTTGAAATATCTTGTTGTACTATCTATATACCGACTAAATAACTGGCATTTTTGTTAATCTATTTATCCATAACGTCTGGATACGTTTGTAGACGAAATAGTAACAAACACTTATGACATTTTGACGGCTGCTTGGCCAAGAGCTTGAAAATAGTGGATAGATAAAATATTGAGAACGATCGTCCGTGGATCGACTTTTTACAGCAAAATTATCCACGCATTTTAAATTACCCTTTCTTTATCTTTGTTTTACTGATATTCTATACGAGAGTGACTTTTAAATGTACTGAATTACTTCCTCAGAACAATAAACACACATGAAAGAACTTGGAGGTGGTCAGAATCACCAGAACGAGAATCACCTAGGGAAAAAAGATCTAAATCAAGAGACAGAAACCACGCGACCAAAGAACTTAGACGTGATAGTGATAGAAGGAGAAGAAGTCGTCACGGCCATAGGAGGAGATCGCGAAGCAGAGATTAAAGCTTTATAATGTTAATTGATATTTATTTATCTATGTCTTTTTAAAACCATTTGATGTTAAGTGAAACTCAAAAATAAAGAATATAATTTGAATGTTGTGAATTGAGAGTGATCATTTATCGTCCATACATTTTTTTAATTACTTATAATGCTCTTGAAATATATTATACTCCAAGATTAATATTCTTCATTATAATATCTAAATATTAGCGCAATGATGACAGTTGATTTTACTTAATAACATCTAAGCATTTACTCGATATATTTTTATTGCATAACCTATTCCTATTAAAAACACAAGTGAAGAACTACGTTTAACGCCAAAAATTCCATAATATCATCTTTAATTCTATTTTTTTTTGTTTACGAAAATATTATGCACTGTCGCCTAAACGATATTCTTGTATCATTGCTCTATACTAAAATTATACTATTATATTTATATTTTAATACATGTAGGTACATGCACTTATTGTAGTTATACTATTTAATGAACTCGAAACACTCATATCAATAAGCATCAAACAACGACCGTAATATCTTTACCTACATGAATGCTACTATTTTTCTATCTACCCTAATTTACACAAATATCTGGTAAGCGACAAACTGAGTATTGACAGTTCTTCAACATCGATTTAGGTAACATTTATTTTTGGTATATTTTTATAAGATGAGTAGACACAGTGATAAATTAAGGAATAGTATTTTATGCGATAATGAAGCGGCAATAGTGGAACTGTTACAAAACGGAGTGGATCCGAACTACGAGGGAGGTTGGCCCGTGCGGCTGGCGGCGCGGCATGGATCCTATGGTGTTGTTAAAACACTCATTCAAAATGGTGCTAATCCCCATCTATTAAGTGAATCTGGTGAGAATCTGTTATGATTGAATAGAAAAAACAATAGTATTTTTAATTGTTCATAATTTATTAGCTATTTTTTGTGGAATAGTAATTGGTAAGGATGTCGAATATATTTTTTACGATAAATATCTAAGTCTAACCTTGAAATGTAAATTATGTAATAACTTATTAGTATGCAGAAAAGCTGGCGTTTATGTAAAAGGAAGTCAAAGGTATTTATCTAGAACTGTAATGTACCTGCCATTTTGGCATAATCAACAAGGTCTACCCATATTCACTTTCGATACGGTACTAAGGGAAAACACTTATAAACCCTTTCATCTAATTTTAATCAACCTTTTTTTATTTTTATGTGTCGAGATTTAGGTTATCTATAAAAACTGGACTTTTATTTCAAAAACATAATAATAGCAGGTATCTAATTGTTCTGTACGGTAAGCAAATAAATTTGATTACAGGCGCATCTACATTACAACTTGCCGTGTACTCAAGTAAACATTGGGAAACTGACAATTGGACGTTTTTATTGTCGTGCTGCGACTCGTCCCAGTTAGCTGACGGCGCCGCTATCGCCATTGTCTTCCGCAACATATTTGCTTTTAAAAGGATTCTAGAGACTGGAAGATGCAACACCAATATTCCAACTACTTTGACAGGTAAATTCAAAATTAAGTCACTGATTTTTCTCTAAAACGGACATTTCCTATTTGCTCGTAATGTTCATACTGGCGGCTTTTTATAGAAATGAATACGCTAACAACAAAGTTGCAATTAATTAATATTTTTTGTTTAGTTATATTTTTTAAATGTTTGATATAAATAAAAAAAAATGCTTAAAATTAAATGATACTAATTTCGGAACGGTTGCTTTAATATATCATTTCTAATTTTAAAAATACAAAATATGTAACGTTACACTAGGAAGGTAAATATTGCACAATTTCAAACTATGTATCTATACATATAAATAAAATTGGAGTATCTCTTGAAATAACCGCTTTTGACTACATGCTCATGAATGTACATACGGTACATACACCAAAATAACAAATTTTGGGCCTGCTTGTTCTGGTTAATTTCTGAAATGGCTGGACCTATTTTGACGAGACTTTTATTGGCAGGTAGTTGATGTAATAAGGAGTCAATTAGACCACTAAAACAAAATA
>DWPA01001241.1:0-19410 GCA_018251375.1 Calpodes ethlius | reverse complement strand
ATTTAAATCATATTGTTATTCGATATACAATGACAGTTCATAGATAAGGATGCGTATCTTTATGACGAATTCGTATTTTATACGATTCGTGAACATTGACTATTATTGAATACGGCCATAAGAAGTTATGTCCCACTGAAACAAACGAATCGGTTTAAATCACGACCCGAGAAATAAACGATTTATCCGAGTGGAAATGAGCTGTAAGGCGAGGATTTTCCTACAAATAGAAAGATTTGTAACAACATAATATTATTATCAGTTTTATATTCGATACGTCACGATGTCAAGTGTACAGGTGATAAAATTGCCGAATATTATTCACGTGATAAAATTCGTGAAGAGCCGTCTCAGATATTTCCAAAGCGCTGGGCACCGCGTCTTGTCGGTTGTGACAGAGAGCGGTAAATGCCCTTTATGAATCCATGAATAATAAATCGAATGGAAACTTTATCAAAACAAGCTTTTAATTATCATTCTATCCTCTCGTCAGCTGAACATCTATAAATAAACATGGAATAATTATATAAATTTGTTGTTTTCTCTCAACTTTAAATATATATCCAATGTTCGCTAAGCGGTTCAAATTATAATTTACATCCGTCAATCGAAATTGAAGGGTGCCGATTTTACGGCTGTGCGATCTAAATGTCGTTCGAATTTGTATATTGTTTCCACGGTTGTTCCATTACCATGAAATTGATTAACCCTTATGATGTTATTATATTAACTAATTTTATTTATATCTTAATGCGTTTAACCCTTTTCGAAATATATTCAATTAATACGCAAAATTTGAATAGGCATTCAAATTAATAACTTCAGTGGTTTCTAAATTGGTTATTTTTATCAGTATTGGGATATAATATCTAAAACAAATAAAAGTTTTAGTGCAATTTTTTTTGTGTTTTTCAATACTATGTCCCAATTCTGATAAAACCTATCAATTTAATCCCGATAGTGTTACCTAGAAGTCCCCAACGCGTGTTGAGTCATGCAACATTCTTTAAATATCCTTTGCAGTAGGTCCTCTACTAAACTTTAAAATATTAATGACCGTAGTTTAAAGATTTTATTAAAATTCAATTTCTTTGTGGCCAAATAATAATTATAATTTAAAGAACAAATATCAATACCTCATAATAACAAAGTCATTACATCGTATTAGTGAAATAAAGTTAATAGTTAATTATATTAGACAAATAAGCTTGAAAGTCTATCCTTAATTATATAGAGATTGATAGGCCCATACACATAATAGAAAAACTTTTGTTAAACGTCTCACGTGACAAGAAGTTTTTGATGAATCGCTTCCCTCCCCGTTTCTCCAATACCATTAAGCTTACAAATTTTGGGAGTAAAATGTAACTAAAAGTCTTTAGCCATATTAAAAAAAGCCATCAAGGAAAGGACACTACGTTCGAAACATGATTCGCAGTGGAAGAAAACCTTTAAGATGAAATTACGTACTAATATGCCAACACCATCGGGCTTAAAATGGCTCTAACCACTGATCTCCAATAGAAGGAACCGTTTGCCATGGCCTCGTCCAATGTTCAGCAGAGTGAATCAAGAGCAAAGGACCTTGGTCTTTAGATGGCACATTGGATATCTTAATTAAAATACGGATCCTATACAAAGTGAGCCCCTTATAAATTTGATCAGTTAATTCATTCAGCTTTTTTATTCAACGAAACTGCTACTCCTGAGGAGTGAGATAACATTAATTGATTGCGCTGCTTCTCAATAACCTCTCACAGATCTTCAACTATCCTACAACAAAATTGTATTCTGAGTAGGTAATAAAACACAAGATCCTCTTAAATATATTCTTGATGTTAGAAACATTAAATGTCCGCATGTATTTTACGGCCTGTGGAGGTATTCTTACCTTTTCGTTGCTTTACAATCGGCGTGAGTGGAAAATATTGCCTTATTTTTACTAGTTATAAATTTTTATGATCAACTCGTCCCTGTAGTAAAACATGCTAATAAAAAATCGAAAATTCCACTTCCGCTCGTCAAGTCACATCCAAAAATGAAAATATGATTTGTGCCTCAGCCACCAAAATATTTAATGGTAAAAAGTTCAAATACGAGTATCTCGTAAAGTTTTCATTGTTAATGTTTTTGTCGTTTGTCTAAAAATCTGTTTCCACATTGGCCCCGCGAGATAGGTGCCATGATATACTGATAAAAGATCTTAAAATACCTTTTGATATTGACAGAGTCCATGTTTATTGTTTATATATTTCTATCCATTCACCCATCACCTTTTGGAAATCCATTGCTGGACATAGTATGTGTCTTTTCTAAAATACACGATTCAAAACCAATCCATTCAAAGGGAATCTTCTGTATCTTGCAGTTGCCGCTGTCTTCTTTACCGTAGGTCTTAGATCACTTAGTCGAAAGGATATCTATGCTCGTGAACGCCATTCGAAAACCTTTATTCCCAAACCGTAACAGTCCTCTTACTATGTGGACAGTCCATTGTCACTTCAGCCAGCTTATTCTCTGATTGATGTCGAATAACCTCGTTCGTCTACGGATCTCATCATATCTGAGGCTTTCATATTTATAAATATCTAAAATAAAAATCCAACCACGCCATAGATATTTTCTATTGTAGACAAACATTTCGTTAATAGCAATTTGTAACACATACTGTAAGTATGATACCCAGTCATAAATAATAAAACATATTATTAACGTGTATAAAAATATAATAAAATATCGCCAAGATATTTAATATTACGGTAAATATCATACAAGAGCAAATAGCTTGTAGTGCGCAGCGCGTAAAACTTTTACAGGTAATAACTCGTATTGCCTGGGATTTACTACTTGTCCTCTAGTCACCATATCTTTATTGCTCGTACGAATTTACTGCCCTAATACTACTTTTGTAGTAATACGTGCGGGGCTGCTCCGGAGACTTCCTCACGTGTGTTTATTTAATATTTAGGTTATTATTATATATTTGCTGACACGTACATTTTTACAAGAACAAAATCACATCCGTAAATCCGTAAATCCGTAAAATTTGAACGGTAAGATGAAGTTGAAAGATGGTGTACACATTATTCTAAATGGATTTTATCTGCGCCTTTTTAAGCATAGTATTACGAAATTTGAATACAGTTCAAGTAGAGAGTTAGAAAGAGATAGAGAGAAAATTAGAGTACAGCTATAGCTTGTTTAATGATTAAACGTCAGTCTTCACTATCGTAAATGTAGTTACTGTTCTGTTTTTAGGTCCTCGGCACTAATTTAATCTTTAAAATAAAGTAAGGAAGTTTAACAGTTCCCCAGAAAAATACAAGTTAAACAGCCACGACCAAGGCCTTACTAGATCATCGGAGTCCCCCTCGTTACGTGTCGCGCTTACCGATAAATGTTTGATAAATAATGGCAGCACTTTCCCTTACCACGTTACATGTCTTCCTTAATCTACAGAATTATTTAATTATTGATGGATATATCATTATATATTGCTTTTATTTTAATTCAAACATGTGAGATATATATGGCACTAAAACATCAAACTGTGTCTGCGTAATTGTTGTTTGAATTGGCATGCAGTAAGGGAGCAAATTTTAAAACGTATCCATTAAAACAAAATGTCGTTGGTTAAGTACAAACTTAAATATTTCAGCTAGACGCTCGATTTTATGAAGTTGCTTCCCAAGGCTTCAGGCTATTTCTGTAACAATTTCATCACAACTTTCACAGCGGTTTGGCCGTTTTACGACGTAACAGATAGACAGGCATTGTTAGATCTTTCGTGGACTCATGGTGCCAATTAGTTTTACACGTTTTTGATTATGGAGATTATTTACTTGAAAAAAAAACCTTCATACTATACATACTCAAGTCCAAATATTTTTTTACATATAACTAGTTTGATCTAGTTTTTCACTTGGTTTTTTGAATTTCAGTTACAACAGATTTTATAAAATATCAGATGTTATAACACTTCAACACAGTGTAATAATATTCGACACAGATGCAACAAATCAATGGCGTATCACGCAACAGACATATTACTCTCATATTAAAGAATTGGTTAAAATATATATTTAGCAAATGCCTCTCAATTGACAGAAATTTCCGAATAGAATTACTATTTCGGTACACCTTCTTCTACATTACCTTAGTCATGAGTTCAATTGTTGACGAGGCACTATTACGGGCAAATCCGTCACAACGTTTCTATTTTAAACGGCTTGTCAAAAAACGTTAAATAAGCAGATACTGAAATATTAAATACGACCGACCCAACCAGCTCTATAACTGGCAACATAGGTTTTTGTATCAAAAGATTTTGATAGATATATTAGGTAACAACAAAGCAGAAAATTACTTAACAGATATTTATTTCACGTAATTGTAGATAAGTTTTCTAAAAGTGTTCGATCACTCATTATCTCACTATAGAATTCCCCATGTCGCAGGTGGTATACACATACACATATAAAATATCACAAGGGACTGGTTTGCCTGCGTCTGCAGTCCCCCCCGCCTCTGAGGTGGAAGTCTTCAAGAACAGAGTGAATAAGCTTTTACTAAGTTAGTGCGGTCACCAATTACGACTGTTTATGGGGTTGGAGTATTCAAAACTCCAACAAGCAAGTACCTTACAGAGGGTAATTTTAGAACATTCGTAACTTCCACTTCTTGAACGAGTAAGCTAGTCCTTCTTTTCAAGAGTAGTCTTCTCGGCTGAGTCGCTCTAGGTTCACTCCTCTGTCTACGTGATGCTGTAATGACCGCTAGGGCCAATAGTAAGTGTCCCTTTAAAAAATAAGTTCTTTAGGAGTCGCTGAGTGTTCCACGCTATAACGACGTAGGAAAGTGTGCTTGAGAATTATTACAAATTATTTTAAATAGTTGCGCAAATTAGGGGACACTTATGTTCCACAGAGTACCTCCAAAGGATGATAGATAGATAGGTATATACGTAAATAGTAACCGCTAAAACAAATATGATAATATTATCATTCTAATACTCATCATTTCTTCAATCATACAAGTATTAAACTAGTTTGATATTTCAATATCTTACTAAAATGGATCACTTTTTAATACTTTTAAACCTTCTTCTAAAGAAAAGATATTATTCATTCTCTTCAAATAAGAACAAAACAGCACTTTGTGCTGAAATAATGTATCTTCATGTTCGAATGACTGGCGCCACGACGCGCGGCGGGCTGGCGAATCGGACGCGAGTATTCGCTGCAGCTTAAAATATATAACCTCCTAACAGTTTGTTCCATTTCATATTGTTTTCTAGATTATAATACAATTATTTCATAAATTAACAGAATCATAATTAAATGTAACTAGAGGCAATAAATTATTTATCAATCATTACATAAATTAACGTGTTTCTTAGGCGCAGATATTAATTATGTAAATAGTTAATAATCCAGCGTTCAATTTATCAAATGGTGAGGGGTTACCGTCGCCTTCGTATTTCAAAAATAGTCAAGGGAATCAAGAAGAAGAGAGAACAAAAGCGGGCGGGCTTCAAGGATAAATAATAATATCAGTAATGAAATTAATGACTTAGTAATATTAGTGATACTACAATATTTTCGCTAAGCCCTATCACCAAATTGGAAGCCGACCTTTATAGCCTCCTACGACACCCTGCTCTACAACCTCAATAGAGACAAAACGTAGTATTATAATTTAAACGAATATTAGGTATATATTACTGAATAATATATTCACATGCCAATTATGCCAGATTAGTCAAATTCTATATTATTAATTAAATAGTTATATTATAAAAAAGCTATTCAAACATAAAAACACTGTCGTATATTTATCAGCAGACAGTAGAACGTGCCAGTGATGGAGGCCGCGGGAAAAACTGACAATATAAATGCGTTCTTCCGGCGAGTGCACGTGTGGCGTGATACATGCGATCACGCGAAACGCGAAAACTAACGTTGTTGCACTACTTCGTATGAGTACACATCGTTCACAGCCCACGATCGCGACTTGTGACCGTCGTATCGTCGTCGCATCGACACCGCGTCGTAACGAAGACCAATCGTCGCCATATGCATCGTATGATCGGACAGCGGTAAGACCAAATCAAATTAATTTATGACTTATTGGAATGAATATTAATACGAGAAGTTTAACTACAAATTATGCTTTAACTAAAAGTACTTACAACGGATTTTCTATTTTTGTTAATGTACCCAAGGAAGGTAGTCTTCATTAAATTTTTTGTACCTTAATAAATCACACAGCATATTAATTTATATTTTCAATGGATCCACATAACAATAAAGTAATGTCGTAGGAACGAAAAATTCTCCAAACTCGTAGCACTCCGTAGCTACACTACGCCGTAGCACACATTCTTTATGATCGTAGCAGTCACGTAGCCAGCATTGATTCTACGATTTGATTACACTAAGCTATTCACGCCGCTACGTTCGTGAAATCTAGTTTACATTTAAGATTTATGGCCATGCATTATTACCGAGTGCTCTCGTGATTACTTCAATAATTCATATCGCTCATGAACCTATGTTTGCATATATGATGGCGATCTACCTAGAGTAACATAATGTCCATATAAATTCAATTTCAATTAATTAAATCCCTTCTTTATATTTTTCTTATTAACACATTATAAATATTAGCTAGCCAATAAGCTAGTGACAAATCAACATGTCGGAGTTAAGGGACGAAAATCTTAGTAAAACCATCGGGCAGACTGTCGCCTCCGTACGTTTACACGTAATCGGTGCGCGCGAGCAGGATCTTGCGGAGTCTTGCCTGGGAAGGCGGAGAGAACGCACGTTGCGTTGAGAACGTCACATCTTATCGACTCAATAATTAGGCACTGTAATTTCTCGTATGTAAGAGAATCTCAATTGATAAAAATTGTCTTATGCAAATAATCTTTCTCTTGAAAATAGATATTGATGCTGAATACCCGGGGAACGATCGTGATCCTTTCGTTTCACACATATTATTAACTGATTCTATAACCAAGCAACTTAATGACGATAAAAATAAAGAAATATATCGCGATATTAAAAATAGGCCAGTCAGAAGATTATAGCCGCGAATTCAACACCTCCAGGCTTCAGATGGATACAGAGAATGTATTTGAAGAAGAAGAATCTGATCTCATTAGTATAAGCCAGTGAAATAAATTCTAAACTCGCTTGGAAACTCACAGCTTGCACTAAAATTCTTAGTATCGAAAGCAGTATAGATAACACTAACATTAACAACCCGATTAATTTTTCTGTCACATGAATATCTACCGGAAGTGAACCCGAGGCCCAGTGTTTCTCAGGCGATTTTACTAACAAGTATGATATATGGCTGTCAATGAATCAAAAACCTAAGGCAGGCTTACATAATGCCAAACATGAATATAACGCGTTAGACATCAGTTTAACATCGCACACAAAGGAATATTGTCATCAGAATAGGCACGTAGAATTGTGAAAACTACTAGTAATCTCTTAAATCTGTGCATTCGTGAACCTACAACAAACGAAAACAGCGGCATCCATATTCATAGTTCATCTACTTATTTTAAGAGATATACTAATTACATATTTAAGATTCACCGTCACAACCCATACCTATCCCACTGTTAGTCTCGGGTTTCTTCACACAGTTTCAAGCGTAAAGGCTGTAGTCCAGCATGCTGGTCAAATGCGGATTGACATGCTCGACATTGCATTTAAGACTTAATTGTTAAATCGGCATTATCCATCTTTTAAGGAGTGTAAAACTCTTTTGGTGAATTGCAGCCAACACGTTTTTATGATTAAAAAATTTGAACAACAGATTTCGCGATTTATCTAAAATTTAGTAGTCTCTCCTATCAAATAAATCCTCGCGTTGTTGCTAAGCTGTCTGTCTCATTAAAGGTGTTGTATGGCGCGGGATATTTGTTCCCGCTAAACCAGTTGCGGTGTCATTTCTCATACGGCGACATTTTTGCCCGACGTTTTCGGAGTGAAATTGGTAGCAATATACGATGTCACTTGCGGATTTAACGTTTACTTTTATTAATACACAATAGGCACTCTTTCAATTTTTCAATATTTTTATATACAATTGCTCTCTCGCATACACCTCAATACTGATACTGTACTACATACTGTAGATACATACAAGTGAGACAACAAACACCCATGACCCGAGATCAAACATTTATGTATTACACAAATTTATTCTCCGGCCGTGAATCGAAACGGGGCTACTGCTTCGTAAGCGGGGTCAAGCCAGATTACAGAGTTGTGAAGCAATACAAGAGAAGCAGAAGTTCCATCAGATAATAAATTTTACATACAAATCAAAAGGTAAAAACCAATTAGTAAATTCGCTTAAAACCCGGGTAGATTTTAAAATTTACTTCAGATATTAAATATTAGTGGGAAAAACTGTAATAGGTATGAAAAATTAAGCAAATTATTATTTCTCATCATATTAAAACCGCATATGTTATGTTTATGGTATATCCTCAATTCTTTATTGATCTGATCATCAAAATTTAGATAAAAGAGAACCAATCCAAAATATCTTTCTTTGAAATAATATTATTTTTTCAAATCGGTTGATAAAACAAAAAAAAATTAGGAACCACTTTTTTTGGTAATGTCGGTAGAAATCCAAGGAAATATCTGTAAACAGTAACTGTTCTCATGTCATCATTACTCGTGGTAAAGCCTCGCAGAGCTCGCGGCCGGAGAGTATTTGACACCGGGGTCAATAATCCTGCTGCCGCTCGCACTCTCACCTATTTGATATTCTCCTCGGTCACCGAGAGACCCTTCACCCTGCACTGGGTCACTAACTAAATCCATTACGACGAACATTCCTCATGCGGCGACATTTTTACGCGACATTTGAAGGTTAATTTCGTGAGAATATACTGCCCGCTCGTGTTCCCTTGCGCCTGTTTTCCCGCTTAATTCGTCGGAATGAGTGTTATTTCTATGGGTCGGACGAGGGGTAAGCTGAGGACATAAAATGTTTCATTTTGTTGCATTTTTATTCATACTGCTCGCAAATAATTAATTGTTAAGCACTTTGTAATTGTTATGTGGGTTGATCTGAAGAGTGAGTGAGAGTTCAACGAAATTTACACTTACGGCTTTGTTCTTTAAAGCAGTGAAAGGATTTATGATCAAATTTTCTATAGTCTCGCGACTATTAGCCCGCTAGTCCAGTTTTTTATTTTTAATTGATAATGTAACGTTAATATTATATCGTGTCGCTAAATAATTCAGCACTTCTTTAATCTTTTCATTATGTATTATATATTAAGATATTAATTTAATAAAGATATTTATAAAGGAACTCCGTGTGACTGCTAAAGAATTTCGACCAAGTGTTTCTATGAATTTTAATACAGGCTTTGACCCTTACATTATTTAATGTAGGTGAGCTTCACTACCAGCCACCGTTATTAATACGTAATGAAGTTTTAGTTATTCGTAGATCCTTTTATATACGTAATGACGTAACATTATATTCACAACTTGAGGCTACATTCTAAGTGTATTGTAGTGAGCTAAAATGATTTTTATTCTTATTTGAATAAAGAAATATCTCGACAAAAAGGCAATCGTAATAAACCGAAGGATTCATTTCTCAAGCGGATCGTATAACTAATAGCGGCATTTGTCTCCCTAGTTGTTGGAGTCCGGAGTGCTCCCGAGTAATTACTAGATTTCATTGGCCGTAACATCTGTTGAGAGCGTCTCGTCCTGCGCCCGGCTCCCGTCGCTCTGGCTCGTAAACTCACTCATCTAAACGCAGTCCTTTTTGCAGTAAACGTCATATTATTAAATATATTCTATTTGGCTATTTTTGATTTGAATATAGATAGTGCAAAAGAACAAATGAAGAACATGTACAGTTAATTTTAGAAGTACAGTGTTAGCAGGACACGGGGAAGCGACCATGGGATTCGTGATACTTGTGAGTTCATTACTCGATAAATGTGTATGTACTAGTGCGGTTTTCTGAGCTATAAACGGAGGGACAGACATGGCGAAATAATAAGGGTTTCGTATTGACTATAGAAGACAAAAAACTAAAAAACACGTTGATTAAATACGTATTAAACTAAAAAAATAAAAATTATACATGACCCTTATTAGATTCATAAATGTTTTAATAAATACACGAATACAACTTGTGTTTGAGCATGAGCAAATAAATCGAATGAACTAGTTTGCGAATTAACGATAACTAAAATAAAACCATTTAAAAATGGTACTAAAGTGAAACGAAACTAAACCAACTAAGCACGGTGCGCGGATTAGCATCCAAATTGAAAAACACCCATTAACGTGAACAGTACACCGCTCACGCGACTGGGCCATAGACGAATTTACTGCCAGTGATTCTGTTTAGTTGGTTTTTTATCTTCCCATTGCAGCAGCATTTCAAATGGTATCACTATTGAAATTAAGAATTACTCACGTCAGCGTTCAGAGGTAGAAGAATAGGTCCTAAGCTAATTAAACTGAATTTAAAATTAATCACAAGAATAATATTTGCTTAAGAAATCGTACAGCTGCAATTTAATTTTCTGAATTAAATATAGGTAAAATAATTTCTAAGATTAATCATCGGGTTCGTTTTAAAATGGAGTAATTAAGAAACGTGAGATTATGCAAAGATAAATTTAAGTAATTATAAAAGTATATCTTTTATATCTATAATTTATTATTATAAATGATAAAGTGTGTTTGTTTGTTCTTCTTTCACGGCTCAACGACATCGACGACGCGATCGGAGGTTGGATTTGAAATGAGATTGGAAGTTGTGTATTTGAATCCCACATTAATAAATGACTGTGGGTTTAGATTACGAACTAACTATTGATGTTACAATATGATAAAATTATTGAAAACCTATAACTGGGTATGAACATGTGCAGACTTAATGCCTAATGGCATTCTCTATCAGTACACCAGTATAATATAGTTGGATGTGGAATGCTAAGGTAGTACTGAGTGAAACATTTTTTAAAAACCTAATTGTACTCATGTGAAAGCGGAAGGGACCGCCACTAAACAATAATTAGACATACAATACAGTCACGTCATAACCATGTAAATTTTTCCTAATGTATTTAAAACTATATTTTCAATAGTTACATCTTACCGTGATAAGTTCACTGTGAGGATTAATATTTATTTCTTTAATTTAATCATATTGAAGTTTATATTATATGCCACCAAATTATACAACGAAAGAAAACGTTTAATCAAAAGGAGTTTCTGTAGTAGTATAGTGTATGGCCAAGCGCACGTCATGGCGTTCCATACCGCATTGCGCCGCCCACCAATTCCCAACTTCCAGTGATTACAATCGAATTAAAAGTTTCGGTGCCACTACTCCAAATATGGAAACTATTCGAGTCATCGTCGTAAATTAGCTTGTCGTTTCGTGGGCGTACTGTACCTACTGCCTATACCCTACATTTCTTATAATCAATACATACCCACAACTGGGGAAGAAAATGCTGTTTATTTCACTTAAACATAATCTTTTTAGGGTTCCGTCTTAATGGAATAATTTCATCATGTCCATTCATTTACTCGGCGACTAATGGCCCGACATAGAGGAAATTTAGAAAGTAGATTACTTCTAAGAACTGTTCTGTAATGGAGCATTCATATTATGAATATAAAGTACGACACGCTCCCGCTTTTCACTGGCCGTAAATAATAACTTAGTCATAATTTATTAAAAAAATGTACAAATTTTCAACTGTATTAAATAAAATTGTCCATAATTTTAGGGTACTCTGGTTCCGTTCATCCTCAATCATAAAAATCTACGATTGAACTCGTCCGATAACTTCTCAATATTACCGTTGTTTTAGAGTGACCCACTGTCACTTAGAAATTCAACTGAGATTCCATTTGTGAAAGGGTTATTTCACATTACAATATTTAAAATTAATACATACATATACATTCGTTTGTTAAATAATATATTATATAAAGAATAGTTTTTCGCACCTTTTCTATGTGTAAACTTCAAAAATATACTGAATATTACAATTTACGTGCTCAAATTATTCTTAACGCATGGTTTTTTTATGAAAATAATCGTCGGTAAAGCTTCTTCGCCCATAGACACCAGTCACACAGCTGTCTTCTATGCGTAGTTGTTTAAGAAAGAAAAGAAAAGAATAAGCTGGGTCTCAAGCTCTCAGCCGTAAAACGACGATTAATTAGGCTGCTGACTGAAGCGGGAAGTAGGATCTAGCCAGGCAGGATTCTCCAAAAGATCACCAATGTCATACCAGTAATAATTTTAATATGTAAAATATATATTTATAATATCATGCTTACAAAACACCTCCACCAAGCTTGCTTGGCTTCTGAGGCCTCTTAAGACCTTGGTCTACTGGGATGGAATTGGAGACAGTATGCTAGGCCATCGTAACACAGCCAAAAAACCATACGAATGTTTTCTCTTTGCTTTTTAATAAATATAATAGCTGAATCCTGCGCGCGTTGCTACGACAACAGGAACTGCCACAGAAATATATGAAATTAATTGGAATGACAGTGGCGCCACCTGTCGGAAATTGGTTGAACGAACTTAAAAACCTTCATGGGCTCGTACACAACAACTTTGCTAAAGATCATCACATGATCAAATGCGTAGTTTATGATTCTATAAAGAACATACAGACAAACATTCATTTTTATATAGTAGAAGAGAAAAAGAATAAGATATATGTGTGTAATATGTGTATATGCCACAGATAAAAAAGATGATGAATCGCAACGCTAACTGACGGCGTTTAATACCATAATGGACATTATTATATACCGTATAACAACATATTTAGTAAAGAATTACTAGAGTAAGAGAAGAATCTCGGACGTTCGAGACGGTAAACTGTTGATCATTTGTACGTATAGAAATCATCTCGTTCGAAGTCGAGCACAAAGATATTGATATCACAATAATTATTGTTGAATATGATCTTTGGGTCAGACATTAGGTATACTTTCGTATTGGAGATTGAACGTATTTATTTTATTGTAACCGACGTTTGCAAATTTGTTCTCAAAAAGAAAACAATAATGGATCCTGACAAGTTCTTTTTACTTTTCCGTTATATACATACATATCACAAGAGGAAACACGGGTAGTTTTAAGGTTGACGTTCAGGTTAAGGAGTTGGTGATTTAAAACTTGTTTAATGTCTATGCTAATATTATAAACGCGAAAATGTGTTTATTTGTTTATTCTTCTTTTACGACGCAAAGAAGCGTCGCTATGACACGAGATAGGAGGACGAATACGATAGGCTACTTTTTACTGCAAAAGAACATCCTTATTTTGCGGAAAGATCCATTACGACGTATATTTCAGCTAAATTAAAGGAAGTGTTTAACAAGAAAGCGTTGCCTGGCAACAATTGATAGAAAGAAATTGACAACCTTGTTGTTCTTTTCAACAAGCGGTCGGAGCCGTGGGTGACATGTTGTAAATTATAAATTTAAAATTGTTGAGGTGCAACACTGCACTAGCAACTCCACACTGTCTGTTATCGTGATAGGAAAAAATACTCCTTATTAGTTTCTTACTGCTACTTCTTCCAGATCTTAAGCGCGCGAAGATGTGTAGAAGCGATAGCGAAAGTGAACTTCGATTAAATTTCGTTTTCGTAAGGTCGTAACAAGAATTTCCTGGTAAAACATCATCAGCATAACGTGAACACTCGCTTTATCAGGATCAGTACTTGCTGAATTCTTAAGGAAATTGGAGCAAACGGAATGAATTTCGATATTTATAGCAGAGTATTAATGGTTTAACTTACCTTCACAACTGGAGGGTATAATTCTACTTATTAGTTTGCAACTGGGTGGTAGAAGTGGAATGGCTGGATTAACTATCAATAATCTTAATATGTAAAAATTAATATTTGTCTTTTTAAGTCGACCAATTCTCGACAGGTGGCGCCACTGCCGTTCCAATTAATTTCATATATTTCCGTGGTAGCTCGTGCTGGCGTAGCAATGTGCGCAGAGATCAGCTAGTATCGCTATAAAAATGTATACATCGGATTTGTAAGTGGAACAGTAAATAATGATGCAGATTCATCACCAAACAAATCACGTGTAGTGATAAGAGGGCTAAGGCTTCATCACGAACTTTAGCCTTTTTATCAGATCTCATAGCCCTCTCATCACCATATCTCATTAATTATACACTGTTCAAGAGTTTCCTCAACGGTAACATGGATTTTTACAGGCACCTAATTTCGTCACAGCATGATTAAATAGGTTTATTTCGAATTATCGCTCTCCCAAATTACTTAAAAAACACACATGCGCTAATTACTCTTGGAAAAAAATATTTTATTACACAACAAATTTTTACCCGGCCATTGTTCATACATTTCCCAACGTATATTTAACGCATACAAAACAAAACCTACATAGGTCATCAAGCCGAGTCACTTACCTAATGCCGAGTAATGAAGATCGCTGAAATAAAAGCCCGAGCTAAATCTTTAAACAAATTACACAGTTCGAGGAAACCCTAACTCCGGAATATTTTAAATACAAAGGCGTAAAACCTCATGCCTTTTAATGAGGCCCCACAAATGTGCGTCACAGTTTCGTATTGAAAATCGGCATGTAAGGTAACGAATCGAAATGTTTCAACATTGGGACAATTGTTTCTGCTGTTATTCTCTTAAAGCACTTGTGTTCGTAGAATAATATAACATGTATCAGATTTACATAATAGTATCAACGAAATGCCGCGTGACCTACCGTAATCATACGTGTGCCGCAAAAAGCGTCCACGAATAATATTCGGGGAAACGTGTAGGCCAATGTACGGAATATGTTTACCGAAAATACTTGTGTGCTTGGAATAATTGTATATTTTTAATATAATTATGTTTATTTGAACGATTTAGGAGAAGGATAGAGGAAGAAGGTAACTTAAACGTTTAGAAGGATTTAAACGTATCAACTGAAGCTAGCTTTGTCTCGATTAGAATCGATTAGTAAGACATATAAATATAAATAACTCTTTCATACTATTAGTACATTCAACAAAGTGACGGTGCTATTCCCTTAAGAAGTTCCCTCGCCTGGAGCCCACCCGGAGCGCAGTGTCAATTCATGCTTATTGTAAAAATACATTGTCATCAGAATTAAATCCAAATTTAAATCATTAGCGTAAGTCGTAGTAGTTCTAGTTTAGTAAGATTTCCCGCAAACAAACATACAAAGTACGAAACTAATGATCTAACAAATTAACAAACATAATTAGTTTTGACTTATGGAGACGATAAAAGTGTGATTTGCAGGATTTTTGTATTTTTGAATATTCTTTGTTACGGAACTTTAATCCACTGATGTTACATAGTAGCTCGCCAGTCTTA
Organism: Calpodes ethlius; assembly: GCA_018251375.1. Classification (NCBI taxonomy): domain Eukaryota; kingdom Metazoa; phylum Arthropoda; class Insecta; order Lepidoptera; family Hesperiidae; genus Calpodes; species Calpodes ethlius. The sequence continues at coordinate 3,974 of DWPA01001241.1, read as the reverse complement.
AACTGAGCAGTCATGGTTTGGTAAAGACGTAATGTATTGTACGAGACCTACATACAGTCTTCTAGCTTTGGCAGTAGCGCTGGCTAACCTGTTTACGTGACACGCACGAAGATTTGCCACAGTGAATCACCTGTCGTCGCACCTCGAAATAAATTCGGCCAACGCTCCTGCCTGCTTACTATCGACAGGAGCGGGACTACGTGAGCGTTTGGAACGACTTGAGGCTAGTTCATATTTTACAACTCGAGGAAAACTTTCAATAGTCCATGCTTTTCATTTTTTTTTCTCTGATACATGCGTTTATTGAATATCTGGGACAGTAAACATTTTTATTTACTTCCTGGTTAAATAATTTCAGTGATATGACATCGATTTAATAATTTACCTCAATCAAATAAAAAATAAGAAATTCGTTTTAAAAACAGGCAACAGAAGGAATGCAATTTCTTTCTTGTTAGCTGTTCAATTCAACATTCAAAGAATATACACCCAAAATTGACAATAAAAATTTAAACATATCCTTCAAGTTTCGGGCTCACTGGAAATCGAACCCAGAAAACTTTCAATAGCGGCCGGTATGATAACCGATGCAACGTACGAGTTGTTAAAGGATAAACGTGCATATAATTAGCATAAAGACAGTTAATCCTTGACTGCTTAGTACATTAAAAGTGTGGACCTGCTTTGATGATGGTTATCTTGATGATGGTCATCATCATCATCATCATCATCACAAACCATAACTGTCCCACTGCTGGACTCGGATCTCCTCACACAATGTGAGGGGTGCTGGCCATAGTCCACCACGTTGTCCAAACACGGATGTGTAGATTTCACACACCTTTGAGAACATTATGAAAAACTCTCGGGAGTGCAGGTTTCAAAGCAAGTCAATAATGTTTGCAGCTAGCTAGCTGGGACAGCTGTCCCATCGGCCGTCAAAAGCGAACTTGGTCTCTCCGCTGTAACTTAAATGTCTCCATTCAAATGCCTCTTCCAATCACTCTCGACTTTGCCACCATTCAGCTCCTGTACTGTATCGTCACCGGTCACTCCGCTGTCACTCATTTCTATTGATACAACCTTACCGTTCATCTTTCGTCAACCAACCAGCTACCTCATCATGCAATCTCCGGTCACTATACTTCACTCATTCTCCCATCCTACACACACATTCACAATAATAGATAACACACAGCAGTCCCTGTATAAAATTTGTCATTTTCAATTAAACGACAAACATTATTAAAAGAAACATATTAATACGAAAACACGTGCAATACAACAGGATGAGCAATCGAATAATACTGAGCATCGGGTTATTTAACAAATGAATGGATCGGCGGTTTAATTGAAAGATTACCGTCGCAGCATCTACATTGCAAATGCGACGCGCGATTAATTGTGGAAAGTGAGTAATGGTGTTGCGGCTCTGTTGATTCTGGTGGACGAGTCTACCGCCGGCGACGGTCGGAATCATGCAATATATAGTTATCTATCGCAGTTCGAGCTCGGAGCTCGGAGCGCTCCACAAACCGCAGGCTTATCTCGATCGTAAGTTATCGACGAAATGTATCATTCGGCGGTTAGTGCAGATGATTTGAAGGCTGTAACTGAAATAGAAATGACGATTCTAGCTAGGGGTCTCGATTTCTCGTCGTTATTTTATCTAAGTCGAAAGAGGTTCGCAGAACCTGCGGTAAGGGACCTGGAGGCGAAGTTTCCCGCTAAAAAAAATAACCTACGTCCGTGAAATATAAGGAAAGTTGGGTTTGGTTAGGGTCGTCTTGCTCATTCACGCGGTGACGTAGGCATATTTTATTGTAACTATTTAAATTCCACTTAACCACTATGACTTCTTAACAGTTCTGAACACTTACAATTATTTTTATTATTGCACTGGATCATTAAAATATTTAATTATTTATTAATGCCTCGTCACTTCTAATTTATTCTATGTCTATAAACCTTTATGAATAACCAAAGTCTGACAGCACGTGTCGACTTGTCGGTAATGCCAATGCAGTTGTTCTTATTCAATGCGTGCCGATGAAATCTGTGTTATACTCGTACGTGATGTCGATCAGACGTAACTCTAGGGTTGATTCCGTCTCGTCGGCCAACCACCATTTGCTTTTTGCCACTCTGCCACCATCCGACTTAGTGGCATAGACATTTCGTTTGCTGCCGAAACCAGTAAATGAAACCGCTTGATCCGATAAGGACAACAGACGCTCGGCTTAAACAGAATTTCATTACGACTTTCTTAATAAATTTGTGTTCCTAATTAAAACAACGAACTAGACGACCCCAACAATACACGAAACTTTGAAAGAACCGATGTTTTGTTAAAATTTAAAGCTATGTCAAGGTTTATTAGAAAACTTGTTACGACCCAATTTCAAAGTTCCGTTCGAAGTCGCTTTTATCCCAATGAAAATACTGAGAAATAGTATAAGGTCTAATATACCATGTTTTTGCTATTTATGAAATGTTTTTAGCAAATGTATTTAATCCTTAAAATCTCTTGCAGAAGGTATACAAATATAACATTTAAAGCTATTGAAATAATCAGGGATAAACACTGAATATTTCATAGCAATATCAGGAGAGCCACGTGAGGCTGAACGGTCACCGCCACCACCAAACAAATCCTTATCACCGGGGAACTTCTGCTCCGTCAAAACAAAACTAAACTTCCGAGTACATTTATGTGCCTATTAATAAATCCGCTCGTGTACAAGTCAACCTTAGTGTAAGGGTATTTTTGATATAAAACTCATCATCTTTTGAACTACTGCAACATGTAAAAATTTAATTTCGTAGGACAGTAAATAATAGTTTAAATTCAGCTTGCAAAATTTGACCCAACAAAACGTACCAACAAAACGCTCATGAAAGATAGTAACATTAAAAATATTTGGCATCATTTTCTTTTCAAATGCAATAACAATCTAGACACAATAAGTGTAGGTGTACGCGAGCTCTTAATATTTAAATATATTCTCACAAAGGCAAAACTATCGGTCCGTGGAAACGTTGAGCTTAATGCAAAAGTTTGTCGGGAGTTGTCGGTAACCGAGAAGGCTCCGCGGAAGGAGCTGTAGGTGGCACGGGCGGAATGTTTCGGCGGAACAATGATACGTTTTTACCGCACCGCTAGTAACGCGGTTGATGCTTCTAAGACAGATTCCTGGAACTAGGTTTGCGGGAAATAAGTTTCAAGAGAAAGTTTGAAAGACAGTTCTTATTCTGCTCCAGAAACTTGTAGGAATTGTGCAAAAAGACTGATGTTTTAACTTCGTATCAGTGTAGTGTCGGTAAGCGCTATAAAGTTTTGCAGCTGTTTTCTACGTTATTTGTATTTGTGTTAATTAAAATTGAAACCGGCACGGACTTACGAATAAATTTAATGACTATCTCTACTCTATACTAATATTATAAATGCGAAAGTGTGTTTGTTTGTTCTACTTTCACGGCATAACGGAGCGTCCTTATGGTATGATTTTTGGTAAGGAGATAGTCGGAAGGATGAAGAGTACCATAGATTACTTATAACCGTATAAAGAAGGTGATTAACGTAAAGCGTTGCCTAGTTACCAATGATTGAAAAGAATCGATAACATTGTTATTGTTGTTCTCTTTTTATACGCGGAGGCAGTGGCGATCAACATTTAGTTTATTATAATCACTATCGCATCGCAACATTAAAGTATTAAAGTTAATTTTGAAAGTCGTTAGGCCCTGCTTATTTTGTAAGAGATAAATATGTTGGATATGGTACTATTAGTAAGAACTTTGAAGGTATATCACAAGCTGGCTCGAGCCAACGACCACTTTACAGACATCAGGTGCTGAAACTGCATAAAAAAATGGCAAAATTTTTGTTGAAGTCTGACGCTAATACTTTTAGTCAAGCTAAAGTAATAGTAACTTAAGTTGACTATTTTTATTCAACAGCTAAGAATTTTAAC
>DWPA01001240.1:0-19424 GCA_018251375.1 Calpodes ethlius | reverse complement strand
CAGCTCACAATAAGGTATTAAGCGCTGAAAATTACTAAAGAATTATGACGCAGCTAACTTAATTCAAACTACCCATATCTCACAAATTTCACACCGCTGAGTGAAACAGAGAGTAGGCAAAAGCAAAAGGCGGTGAGCTTCAAAATAAGTGAATTTTATGTGTACTGAGAAATAATTCGTGAACATTTCAAAACGCCGACGTAGCCGTCACAGAATCGCTTAGTCTGCTGCAAAATTGGCTCTAATTAGCCTTACTGTTCGTTTTGCTCTGTGGCAATGGGTAGTTTAGGTATGTCAATTAAAATTAACGAGGACTGGCCCAAGAGGTCCGAAGAACAATTTTGCGTATTCAAATTAAAATTTAGCTACCAGTTGCGGTAACATTGTTATGGTAATGTTGGTTTAAAAGGTCTTCTGTGGCAGTTTGAGCGACCGCCGCTCTCTTATTTAAACCATTATTGAAATTCTTTAGAGCTTCGCCCTTCAGTTTAGTTTCACAACTCGAGTTCTAACAACATATATATTTGTCTCGTTTGTAATGTGATTTATCACACAACTAGATATTGCCCGCGGCTTCGCTCCAATGTGTAAAAAGGACAGCAATAAAAAGGATGCCGGTTCCTTTCCATTATCAGTTATTTATTAACACTTTCTTAAATTTGTCTGAAATATACACCTTAATGTATCAGAAATGATTTACTTTTTCGCAATGAAAAGTAGCCTGCGGCACTTTTCGTTCTTTCAACTACCTCCACACCAAAAATCACACCATAAAGATGCTCTGTTGTGCTGTGAAACAAGAACAGATAATCAAACCAGCCCATTTTCGCATTGATAACATTAATAAATATATATGATATGAAACTTTTTCTACAGTTCCAGGTAAATTTTTTGATCTATTTGAGGAGTTTCATTCGATGTTTTTTCCCCCAATAAAAGTTTTAATTACCGAAGATATCAATCACACACATTATAAATAAGTTACAGGCGGTAAAAAAACTGCGCGTGAGGAAAATAAAAAAAAAGCAGTGTGAAATAGACAACGCACATAAATTTCAACTTCGTAAATGTATATTCAAATTGACGACTATATTACTCAGTTTTATATTAAAAATATGTATTTCTCTAATAGCTCACTACTGTTCCTCAGAAGTTTCACTTACTTATTTTTTCATAACGAGTGATAAAAGGTAGTCTGCAGCTTGGAAGAAACACTATTTTAAGCTCAAGTGACGAACTTTGTATAACTCGCTCTCAGGACACTACTTTAGAGTTCGCTCCTCTCTAGACTCAAAAAGCACTTGCTTTTGCTATATTACAATAAAAATAGACGAGAAAAATAAATAACAGAACAAAAATAGCGGTCTTATCACTAAAAACTAAAAATGATCTCTTCCAGGCAACCAAAGCCAAGAAAAACTGTAATATAATTGTACATGACAATTCATGTGATATCATTGAAATAAGATTTCTAGGTTATCGTCTACATCAAACTAATTACAATCAGTGACGTCAGAAATACACTCGAGTATTGAAAACGTTCTGATCTCACGGCGGATACTTCGTCTCACGGACCACTTTTGATTATCGATAAGTCGATACCTCTCGGTGACAATAGTTTACAAACAAACCCCTCGTGTTGCATCCTTGCTCCGCTACGTGTCAAGGTCATTGTACTTGTATTGATTGCGGTAACTAGGACACCTTCGTAATGATTTGGATTAAAAGTACTTGGATTCAATGTAGGATACTAGATTTCATAATAGTTTTTGCTCTTAAGATGGACTTTTTTTTAGGGAAAAGTGGTTTAAAGTTCAACAAAATATTTAAAGTCAATAGTAGTTTTCAATTGTTTAAACATGTGCTAGCTAGACTCTAGAAGCTAACTCGTATATTAGTTCAGTGTCATGTTTTTATATACCTTAAATTGTATATATAAAATATAAATACATATTTTCACATGCAAATATATAATCACGGATATGTTACTTAACAAATAAAAAAAAACCTCAAATTATAGTCGTCTAGGAAGCTAATAAATGCATATACATACATACATACAAGTACAGCTAAAAATATATATGTATGATTATATGTATAAGAATTTCTTTAAATTTAATTTAATTGATGTTGTTTAAGTTTAGATTTCCAGTATGAATTGAAACTGGATAAAGTGGTACATTTTTAATAGCTTTGTAACTTGTGTAATACGGCACAAACACACACACATGTGTGTTTATATATTAATTTAACTGTTCATGTCCAGTGTATGCATCTGACAGAAATATAGGAAATAACTGTTCCTGTCTTTATCAGTTAAAAAACTCGTTTTTTATTTTCGCTGTTCCGGGTTGTCTGGCAACTTCGTACTGCAATACAACCTTCATAGATAATAACTATTTTATATATTTTTAAAAATTATATAATGTATACGACTTGCATCGTCCTTGTAAATTGTTTATTAAGTATATACCTATCTTTTAATACGTTTATATTTGACGGCCCTGTAACCTAGTAGGTAGTGATACTGTTTGCGAAGCGAGGGGTCCTGGGTTTCATTCCTGGCCGGGGCAGATATTTATGTGACAGATAAATATTTCTTCTCGGCTCATGGGTGTTAGTGACGTGTTATTTGCGTTGTGCATGCTGTCAGCGACACAGGGAATCCTACTGCGGGGGTATGAGTGTGTTAACGTTTATTTTAACGTTTTATAACTAATGTAATGTCATACAAATGACTACTAAACAATGTCAATCAAATTAACATACTTTAATTCAATTTAAACAGTATTTCTTTAAAAACGCAAATTTCGGCTTTGACGTTCCGGAGCACAACCTCCGAAGGCTAGTTTCGTCTTCAATTTAATCATCAAATTGTCAGTCATTTAACGCTAGGTGATGGAACCTCCGTCAACCAGATACGTCATTAGCATTGTTAAAACGTCATTTACCGCGCCGAGCTGGCAAACTGCATCAGCTCATTGTGTAGCCGTGACCATGAATTATGTAGGCATTATAATTATGATCGTGCATTGATGCTGTCTTCATTATCATCTTCGGTGCTAGTAATTTAAAAACATCTGTTGTTCGAGTTATAACTAACCTACTACTACATTAATTATGGTCATTTTCACATGACTACGTGTTTTGTTGTTGTGTAACGCCCCTTTTACGTAACTCCCATTTTACGTATCTATTTTGACAGCAATGTTGACAGTCATAGAAATCATAGCCACGTTAAAGTAGCAGTCGAATTTTGTATTCGGAGAGCTGGATAACCCATTTTCTTCGATTGATATCGTTAGATACCAGAAATCGTGATGTTCAAAGGTAATTAATAGGTTACAGTCAATCGTAGGAGTTATAAATCCAAGACACGGAACATACTGCAGTACACGCGGTACGTAAACGTTGGAGTTAGTTAAGGTACGTGACGATTAATATGCTTCGGTAGAGGACTTATTAAGGTTCAGTCTTCCCCATTTTACGGTCAAATATAACATAATCTAGTTTATATGCTGGACTTAAACGAAGAGCTAGGTGTTTGTCTCGCACACAATTTTTATTATTTTAAGTATTTTTTATTTTATTGTACCATGTAACAGACCAAGAATTTTGGATTAATGTCTTCAGTACTAATGTCAAACGGTCTAACAACTAAATCTGACGATAATTCTGAATGAATAAAACGGTAGTCAGCTTACAGCAAACTCGTTTTATTCGTAAGGTAATACACTCACATCATAGTCCTCAATACGACTCCCTGTGTTGTGGGCGAACACACAAAAGAATACATCACAAATACCCACGGGCCCAGAGCAAACATTTGTGCGTTACATAAATGCCTGTGCTGGCCGGAATCGGACTGCTAAAGTTCCATAATATACTCTATGTCTAATACTAAGACATTCCTCAATACATTGGTGGTTAAAGAAACAGCGAAGTTTTTTTATTGGCTATAAATAATACCTTTAATTTTGTAATGACTATTACTAATAAACTTCTATTCAAATTTAGAATGCAATTATAGGAACAATTTTAAAATGAAACAAGGTTTTAAATTTTAAATTAGGAATACAATTCGCACGTATGGGTCGTAACGAGCGTTTTCACTTTCTATGCCGCGAGTGATCAAGGTCGTACTCGCGTGAGGACATTCGGCGCGCATTATTGGAACCAGAATATTTTTAAACAGTGTTACTTTACTGAAATAATACACATGTAATCGACCTTATTATTATGCACGTAGGGTTGCATTTGATTAACGTACAGGTTAATTAATTTTAACCTAACGACAGCAATGTTAAATCATTGTCGCAAAGGAATGAAGCCTTGACTGATATAGCGGAACCGTCGATGGTCAATGACATAATGTCAATGATTGTCATTGAACTGATGGTATAATGAGTAACTGGGGCCACGGCAGTGCTCTAGCCAAGTCTGCAAGGAAATGGGAGCAACTCTTTCTTGATTCGATCGTTCCATACGTGCAGTGGTATTTAGTGAAGTCAATAGACGTTATTAAAAATAATAAAATTAATTTGTTACTTTAAGTTCTAAATCAAATACGCTGTAAGAAATGAAGGATCCAAGGAGCAATAAGGTACCTTATTTTTTTATGTGGATGGATTTGATTTGGCGTGAGCTATTCTAACAAACAAATGTAATCGAGGAAAAGATGTTTAATAGTATTTTAAATATCTACAGCTAATTAGGTCAATTTCGTTCGGTCACCGAGGCAAATCTAATTATTTCCAGCAAAATCGAAGAATGTACAACTGCACGGATTTTAAAAAATGTAGATTCTTAACTCATTATTTCAATCTTTTAAATTGTTATTTTAACAGTGACTTTTTTTATTACTCATATATTTTCATATATTTAACTAAAATCTAAAATTGCTATCTTATTAGTTTTGATTATTTTTATTTATTTTAGAATTTCACCAAAGTTTTGAAACTACACGCGTAGCTCAAATAATAAGTGTAATTGTTACATATTTTAAAGCGTATAATAAAAAGTTTTTACTATTTTTACCAATTTTACAGAAATATAAATATTTTATTTGTTCGAGAGTTATAAAATCTTGTAGTTATTATTAGTTTAATTATTTAATATTACTATTACATACATACGTGTCGAATTTATAACTTCATTTTCTTAATTTGGTTAAAAACTAGAAATATTAACTTCCAACAGAAAACATTCGTCTTAGTGATATCTACTCAAATTAAATTTTGCAGACAATATATCTATAAACAATCTGTAGACAGACAAAAAGAGAAACAAAAAATCAGATAATAGGGTTATATTAATTAAATATTTAGAACAAGAAATGTTTAAAGCAATTCAAAGGCCACTCGATTACAAAGTACTTAGCGTGAGGTTAATTATCGTATCGTTTGGAACCATTTGATCTGTACCGCGGGGCATTTGTGAGTTGATTGATTGTAAGATGCAGCGGTCAGAGCGCGGCGGGGACTTGTATCGAGTCGGGAAGCAGTGGCCGCGGTTGGCTATCGATTGGGTGACCGCAGTGACCGCTACTGGCAACAGGAAGTTACTGCAAATTGCTCTAATCGCATTACTCTTAAAATTATCATAAATTTAATTTCGTAAGGTGTCGAGGTACTTGCCTATTCCTCTCCCAATCTTCCATAGAGAACGCGTCCGGAAATTATTTTACAATTCAGAAGCGCTCTATGATTTATACCCTACAGGCTGTGTCTGATTGACCAAATTAAGCAAAAGCGAGTGTCAGTGGAAAACTTATACTTCCGTGCTTCCGAGCGCACTTAAGACATCGTTTTATAGTAACTAAGTTTGGCTTACTGCCAATTCATCTAAATTGTTGAGGACACCAAGGTTTTGGAATACACCACTCATCAAGCCTGGACGGACATATTCAGCTGAGTAAGGAAGGCCTCCTGGTCTTAACATGGTTAGTGGCTATTAACGTGTATGAATGCGGTCAAGTCTTATGAGTAAAAGCTGTATGTTTTTAAAATAATAAATACTGAAAAAAAATTGTTCAGAATTTTCAAGGATTAGCAGCCGCTGCTGTCTCTGCAGTAACAGCGAATTACACGTCATACACTGACGTCACGCACGACCTGAATCACGCAGTTGAAGTTTTCCAAATTGCTTGCATCGATGTACGTACCGAACGCAATTCAATCGAAGCCCTGCCGCTCCTTAAGCAATTCACGTAATCTAGTAGAAGACCTCCCTTTACTAAGTGTTCGGAACTGCTAAACTGGACTTGTGGTCTATAATCTTGAAGTATCTGAGCAAAAAAATCCATGCAATATCTGGGATAGGGACGAATGCTACTCAACTATAAAATATCTACGTTCTCTCAGTAACTTAGTAGTATCTACTTCACTTAATCTCATGAATTTTGACGAGGGGCATGAGCCCTAAGATCCGGCGAATGTTAATTAAGCTCGGCAATCAGTAGAAATGATTGCCCAAATTGGGATAATCTACACGTAATCCTGCTTCTGCAGCCCGTAATCAGATTCACAGATAATTAATCCTGTCAGATGGCTACAAATCTTTATAAAATATACAAGATAGTTATTGGAAAGTTTTTTGTTGACCAAAGTAAAGTTTACAACGTTCTAAACTTAGATAATATAAATATTGCAGGTAGCCGCGCTTGTTCTTAGTTGACAACACGTCGGAGATTGATTTTGTGCTACTATTATCCATGGAAAGCGATGACCAATTACGTCCAGGCAGACATTTGCCGACTATTTTATCAAATTTGTAAACTTGTTACATATAGGGTAAATAGCATAGTATATATGTCTATGAAATGTATTTTAGATCTTCTATTCCATGACTAAATGTTAAAGGCTAAATAATACACTTAAATAAATAATAATTTTTGACTTAATATGTATTTGTATGTCGTGAATATCCGCAATATTGTCAAATTTACATTGCATTAGAGAATGGAAGCATCACTTTATTGTTTCATAGTAGTTTAAATCGTTCAAGACGATGCGATAGATTTTGTAGACTATTATTTATGACCGATAAATAACAATTAAATTATCGATGACCGTGGTAGCTTTGCAGTGATTTTATAGAGATAAAAATTTGTAGTTTAGCACATTCAATAATTTACTCTTTTATTTTTAATAGAAATTACTTATCGCGATTTCAATCGTCTACAAACTGCCAAGGTAATACGAATGTACAAATACACTTTGTTATAACTAATGATTGTTTTTTTTGCGCTATAAATATAATGTAATAGATGTTATTGAAATTATTTTATAATAATATTTGCCAATCTCTAAAACCTACAAACGCTTGCAAATAACTTTTGCTGCGACAGTAAAATGGTCTATGAAACTTTGTTATATAAGAGAATTTTTTTAAATAATTGACTACAAAAAAATAATAATGGTCCCAAACAAACAATAATTATCTTTTGACATATATTATATCGAATATTATGTACATACAAACTGAAATACCGAGATTTGCTTTCCGAAAGTGCGTGGTTAAAGAACCTATTGCGTTTCCTCTCCTGTTTGATAACCTTTCCAAAATGTTGGAAGATAATAGTAATTATTTTATGTTCATAGCAGTATTGCTTGAAAACTCACATCACTGATTCATCTACATGAAATAAAAACCGTTGAATTTGAATTACGATAAGGTAATGAAATCGAATCAACTGATTTCCATCATACTGTACATAAAGGTATACATATAATTAAGTTATTCTAATACTATTTACTTCTATCTTACGTAAGGTTTCAAAGTTAATTAAAAAAAATATTAGATACTAGACCTACATCATATTTTCGAAAATTTCAACAAAGTATTCTAGAAATAGTTTCGAGAGTCTTCCTTACACATCGTTTGATAATGTAGAAATGCCTCTAGTAGCGAACTCAGTCACTCAGAAGCCATCGAAGTACTAGACTGTCGCAGCAAAGATTTAAAATATGGAGGTTCATTTACAAAGTTCGTTTAATTAACTTAGTAAATACCGACCTAACGATATAATTAAATCGTAATTTCGCTGGATTGTTAATTGGAGGAAATATAACTTTGCAACGTTATTTATACTTTATCAGGTTTTCCTCGTTAATACCCGATTGGAAAAATGGATTTCCATCGGAAAATAACCAATAAACAAAGTTGTCGAATCACTTCAAATATTTTATTGGTATAAAAGAGGTTCTGTGTGTAACGTCTTTATCCATTTTGTTGATAATATAAAAGTGTTTATAAGCATACGTTCCACCGGATCTGAAAGCATAATTATACGGTGACTAACTGAAAGATAACTAACGTAGACCCAAGTCCAGTAAATCAAGAAGAATCAAACTCAGTAACTTAACTGGATAATTACTAATATTCTCTATCAGTTCTAACGTTCGCAGAAGTTTATTACTAAAGTCAACGGACGACAGGGGATGGTGGAGCTGCTGGCCCAATTAATATCCTTATCCCATAAAACAAACCTAAATTATACTTTTATCATGAAGAAAAAAAAATGGTCACAAGCGTCAGCCATTAAAAATACAATATTAAAGTACGCTTTAGCATACCTTACTGAATTAGTTTAAAAAGTTAATAATTAAATAAGGTTTACTTAATAGAGATAACATTAATATTTCTGTTATTAATATTATTTATCTACATTACTATTACTTAGATATTTTGAGCATTGCGTAATATTTTTTTGTGTAGCCCTCATAGATAAAACTCTTTTCGCTTCACATTCACGGCCCAAAAAATTACCTATAACAATGATGTTAGGTGCGGAGACCGTGACATTGTCCAAATTCCTATAGTATTTTACATGACCTTACGGTTATGTGGCTAACGTTTTATATGCAGAGTGTACGGAAAAATGAGTTTTACCTACAGTTTGTCTACGTCCCTAGATGTTTAGTTAAACATCCAAATCTACTCTCAAGTTTGTATACATTTCAGGCGGGTGTTGGGTTCAGTGTTTAGTGGTCGGAGGCAATAAATCTATGACCTATTATACATTACACTAGCGAACCCAGCCCGCTTCCCTGGGACAAAAATTGCCTATTTGCAGTCGACACTTTACAGCGCCGCCTTCTCCGTGGTAAAATACATATACACTCGGGTCTCCTCACGCAATGTGAGGGGTAAAGGCCACAATCCACCACTCTAGTTAAGTGCGAATTGGTAGACTTCACACCTTCGAGGAGATTAAGGTAAAATCATATTGATGATGAATTATTTCAATCCTTCACAGAGAACAATCTTCGGTCTCCGGCAATAACATCGCGCAACATAATGCGTGTAACCTGTTTTTAACAAAATAGTTACACATAATGGTTGTTCATTGTATGTAACTATTTTAAGAAAGTCTTCAAAGACCTTTGTAAGATGAAAATGTTGCCAAACTTTTTATTATTCCGACACATGTCAGTGCGTGTCAGTGACCGTAAGCACACAATAGGACCACACACGTACATATTGTTTATTCTTTACTTTAATGACATTAAGCAAGTAGCCGTCTAAGCGTTGTAAGTGTAAGGTAACCTGTACATTACGTCCAATCACTCTGTGGTATTGTCTCCGCACCTGGTCGTGACGTGAGTCCGATTAATTGACGAGACCGTTAGGTTATTTACCTGCGTACTAATGTGTTTTATCATTGCAATAACTATTACTTGATATGTTTTTATATCACCTGGACCTATGTCGTTGGCATAACATACAGAAAATCTTTTATTTAAAGGTTCTTTTAATTGATCTTTATAATATCGTCATATTCCTCCGCCCGTAACTTAGAAACTGAAATGACATGAAATTTTTTTTCCGAATACTTTTTTTGATTTTTTCCTCCTCAACCTCTAAGTATTAGATGTCATTGGATAGGTCTTTCAAATATGTTATGGGTTTGTAAAGACAATTTTTCGTGTTAGCAATTCGTTTGCCAAATATTAAAGTCCTTACTTTGCAAGAGTCAAGTGCCCCTTTTATACGCTGAATAACTGTAATGTAAATTGAAAAAATCGCAGAAATAGTATATGCGATGGATTAAAAAAAATGAGTAATGATCGGTCAACTAACACCTATGGCATCAGTCTACATTGAGTGTGCCCCGACATGTATTAGACTGGGTTTTTTATTTGGGCAGTGATTGAAATAGAACACAAACTAAATGATATTGCAAGTTTACTACAATATATTAGCCAATTCATTTGTGTATATTCTAAAAGTAATTCTTTGGAAGGAACTGCGTAAATAAATAACCGTGTCAATACGGTTCCAACAGCGCGACTGACTTGAAGAAGCATCTACTGGATTCAGGGGTCTCAGGACCGGTCTGAGTAGTGTAAATTAGGGGAAGCCCATGTCCAGCAGTGGACTTCCGAAGGCTGATGAATGATGCTGAAGGGAAGGGAAGTCGGCCCGTTTAGTGTTAAGGCTTCACGTAGATTTTAGTATTAAGTTACTATTGTTAATAGTAGTAATTTCTTGGGGTCTACCTGGCATGCAATCCCTTTGCTTGAATCCTCTGCCAAATGACTCTTCATTTTCCGCAAAGAGTTCGAAAACACTTTTATCATCTGTAACGATGCCTTTCTACTTACCAACAGATGGGTAATAACATCAAATCGGTTATATTTTAATACCTTAAACCACATCAAACTGTACTTAAACGTCACTTAATACGTTATCTATTGATTTTTTCTTGTCAAGTGCCTATTTGTTTGAACGACGGCATGCCCATCAAACGTTAACCACTTACATTAAATATGACCCTATTCACTATCGAAGGATTAATATCGAACTCAATTATATTACGTAGTTATGCTCTTGCTGCGATTTCGTTACGATGTATTATTAAGGTATTTAAACTTCTACGATTATACTATAGGCGTTCCTTTTAGTTTTTGCTAAATTTAATAAGTAACAGTATTAATTTTAGGTGGATTGACGATCTGAAAAAGACAACGGGCATCTACCATCGGTTTGTGTGGCGCAAATTAGGGGATGCCTAATTTCAGCAGAAGACCTTCAAAGGCTAATAGATGGATAGAATAATCCTAGGGCCCTAAAGTGTAAAAGAAATTTGAGCAGAATCTTCGGAACTTTTTAGTATGTACATAGCTTTTGACTATAATAGGTTACGTTGAAAAACATTAAGCAAGAGGAAGTCTTCGCTTCTGAATCTTTTATTATCCGTAAGAGGCACCAGGAAATAGACTGGATGCTATCGATTGCAAGAGAATCACATTGAAAATATCATGCAAATTCGTTGCAAACGTTTCATTTCAGCTTTCAATACTCCATGTAGATTACTGAGGACATGAATATGCAATGATATAAATGGTTTAATTAAGCTTTCTTCTCGGATAGTCTTCGTTTAAACTATTGCACGTAATTAAAGTCTTTGAAATCGCAAAGAAAAATATAATGAGAAAATTTACATATTCCAATTTTAGTGTATCACAGCATTTTACCGCAATTCTGATGTAGTATTTAGTTATCATCACGTCTATTATATTTAACATACTTCACAGGGATGGAACTACAGGCTAATAGCCATGTTTCAATATCATTAAAAATAATCTTCGAAAAAAGTAAACGCTTATTAAAATCAATTACGATACGCCAAACACACGAGTAGACTGCGCTGATTGAGAACGACAATTTTAAAATAAATTTTTATAATTGAAAATTAATCAAAACCACGAAGTGATTGAATGATGTTTTAACCTGTTTACGAAACAAGTTAATTTACTTTTGAAATATGTAGAAAATACAATGACAAATATTAATTATGTTTTTTTTGTGTATTCATTTAATTATATCGGTATTCATGCTATTTATTTATTATATAAATTGATTAGGTACTTCGCTTTACACTGCCTTGTCTTCATTTACGATAAAATTATGTGCATATATTTTTGGATTGATACCCTTTTGAGCAATACCTGTGTCATTTTAGGAGAAAAAACGTAATATATTTTTATTTGTTACGCGGGTAACCTACATCAAGGTAGGCTATTATAATTACAGTGCATTAGTTAATATTTTGTTAAACCCCCTGTAGATTAATATATATATATGTACTATCATTTTAACTTTATAAAGTATTTTTTATATTATGTTGAAGCACCTGTAAATTAATATATATATCTACTGTCACTTTAACTTTATAAAATAAATTTTAAATCTTACTCACCAGGTTTTGAAGCAGTTCCATCTTGAGTATCACTTACACCCATTTTATTCACAAAAATTTTAAACACAAGAGTTCAGTCAATAAAAATATTATTAATTTATTATAAAATGCAACATAAATGGCACAATAATATTATTAAATCGAATTATATTAACAGATCATAAATCGTTAAATAATAAATGTTATATCATTTCGTCAAACGTCGAAAATTGTGTTATATTTTCGTCACTCGAATATTTTCCGTAAATATTTCGATAATAATAATTTTGGTCATAAAATTATTGTTTTCGATCGTTGTTGCGCTCGAGTGTCGGGTCGATCACTGCGCTCAAATCGGAACAGAGCATCAAGGGCGGCGCCTTGGCTTGTAGGAAGCAGTATGCGCGTGCGCATGCTACTCGCGGCTTTATATCCGATTGTATACTAGCTCCTACTGCCGGTACGCCTCCCTGATTTGGTATTCTATTTCATAGGATATCAAACTATTGCAAATATTTAAAGGATAATTTTTCATAACAATAATTATTTTTTGCAAGTTTAGTTAATAATATGAAACTAATTAAAAAATTGTTTTATGACTATGGGGCTTTATTTAAGTCCATTTCAATATTGATGTATTTTGTAAAAGTAATGAACCCGGGAGGTTATTTATATTTTTTTTCAGAAGACTTAAATTAATTGTAATAAAGGTATCGTAAGCAGTAACAGAAACTATTAAATTCAAAATATTAACCTTCTTCAATAACCTTATCTTGGAAAATACATTGAGTGGATTCAGATATTTTTTGTAACGGTGTCATCAAAAATCAAACTATGTACCGAACCCCATAAATAGCAGGAATGGAACAGAATAAATGGATTATGCCTGTTTCTTGCATGGATATAGTGTATGTCACTATTTTGCTTAAACATACATGTTGTAAATATTCGCGCGTTTTTATTTTCATGGCCCTTAGCAGCTTCTTTCTGCCATTGTCAAATATTGCATCAATATTGGCTTTACCCCACAGCAAGACATGAGACTATGAAAACCATATTGAAATTAACAATTTTCATTGCAATATTCTGACTAAACATGACAGATTGACATCTCTATATACTCAGGTATATATAATCAGTTTCACATAAATTTGATAGATAGCAATAAAAGTGGAAGTTTTGACTTTTCAATGTCCGTAGTAAAAAGTTAAATATCACATTTTATTTATATACATATTATTGATATTCAGTACGATTATGCCATGCACGCTACTTTCGCTCTTGTGACGCCGGCATGAAGGTCCTTTCGGCGTGACATCAAATACCGGTAACACATGTCAAAGAATAAATTATAGCGAGAAATGAGACTCGCAAATACTTTGTTGCTGGTACATAATATTAGTTACAAAATAATCTTTTATTTATTGGAAATTGCGACGATATTATTAATGTTTGATTTGACTAATTATTATTGTTAATTTACGACCCTGTACCCGTAGAAAGAAAGTTCCATTTTAAATCAAAGAAGATATTTTTTTTTTATTTATTTCCATTACGAGAATTAGTTATTATTTCCGGATCGTGATTTAAAACGATTCGTTTTTTGTTGAAGCAAAATTGTTATGATCATATTCTCGGTCAAGAATCGTGAAAAAATAAGATTATGTCATAAAAAATCCGTCATTACGACTGGTCATGACGTTTTAATTTACAATTGAACTCAAATACAGTTTATGCACATTCATCGTTTTTTACGTTATAAATAAGAAGTATATGGGAACGAGCCGGTACAGATAAATGTATAGGCTGGTTATGGGATGATTTTCATTGTTTTATTTATATATTATCCTGTTTGGATTGTGGATTTATTCATTTATATATCACATTACTAACATATTAAACATTATTTATATACAGGACACTCTTTTACTAGCAGTGTTTTTATTCTTATCAAATTTTAAGATGTAGTCTGCATTCAAGTGAGCGAGTATCAATAAATCACACAATATTAGCTAAATCAATGTAAATCAGTTAAAATTATATTTAGTAGAATTAATTCAATGTTCTACTTATAATACTAAAAATTTACGGAATTTTGATACATAATCGTATTACAGCCGTTTGAGTATTTAAACGATTTATGGTAGCAGAATTTGATGCGCACGGCGGGTAGCATGATACGATTTTAAGGGGAAGTACCAATTTTATTTTAATGTTTCTAAGGTCGTTCTAAAACGCAGTCATGTTTATTAATGATGGCTTCTGTTTTTGGTCACCAAGTCTTAGCAAATTTGTAATACATTTGGTCGAAGGATAGTAAAATACAAGGAATAAAAAGAGGATCTTAGTATGATAATTAAAACACATTGACGCGACAGTTCTTAGACAATACATGCGGTCATCGCCAGCTACAGTATTGCTGTCCTTCTTGCATGGCAAAACTTGGTATGATTTTTGGTTTGGAGGTATTTGGAAAGATGAAGAGTACTGTAGATCACTTTGTACCACGGAAAACGTCTCACTTCAGTAGGACGATCCATTGAAATAGACATTTCAGTCAATTTAAAGAAAGTTTTTAACAACAAAGCGTTGCCTGACAAGCAATGATGAAAAGGAATCGACACTCATTTTATTGTTGTTCTTTTTTCATAAGCGGACTAAGAACTTGGGCAATGTCTAGTACATTTATAAAAGAATAATAGATCAAGGGGAATGTAGAAAAGACCTTGCGTGTCAAACATCAGGGTTACTCTGGGTGGTAAGTCCAGTGATTATGAAAAAAGTGGCATATCTTTAATGAGGTATCCCGCATTTTAAAGGATTTTTTTGTTTTTATGACGTTACTGAAGTGGCACAGCTTAAACGGTTTCAAATCATGATTATTAATTAACTGAGTCTAATGTGGCTTTGACAAGAAAAAATCATAAAACTCAATACACAATAGAAGCATTTAGTTCAGTCTTTCGTGAGCTTTGTCTTGTAACTATTACAAACGTTTTGAATATAAACCAACACAAAACGTCTCCCATTTAAATATAACGTTACGCTTAAATTAACCAGATCCCTGAATAAAGAGTTGAAATCCGTGACTTTCTGAATTTGGTTACGTTCCATTAGAGGTAAACGAATTTTGTCATACGAACATTGTTTGTCATTTAACTTGGTTTGACGCCGCGAGTATGTACTTGTATGTATTTACAGTTACATACAAGTGGTTTCACTTGAATTACTTCTTTTCTCATTTATGTACTATTCCTCGATATATTCATGGTTATTGTCAAATTTCTTCATAGGAACTAGTGTCTCACATAACAAAACCCAAAGACAAACCTTAACAATACACTTTATAAATATTTCACTACAGTACAGTATACTATCTTAAAATTAGTTACCTATTAGCTTACAAGAAATAATTCGTGATTACTTCCGTGTTTAGAGTTGTTACAAAACAATATTATCTTTACAAATGTTACAAGACAGTGCGAATTTGGTCAGTTTGTTACTATGCGGAAATTGATTCAAAACCGTGGGTACCTACTTGTTTTGAAATTTCAAATTCTTTCACCATTTCAAACGTATATTTTCCCCGCAGAACATTTTGGTAAGCCCAGATCTGATTATTCTCCATCAGCAGCAAGTAGGAGTTCATTCCGTAACCCCACAGAACCTTGCTTTATCCTATATCTTGTTAAGTCAATTAAGTTTGCATTAATTTGAGAATCAGATTGTGATCATACTTTTTATGTTGTCTGTCGCGATAAAATAATTATCGTGTCTGTGTTTTGCGTTCAAGTTAAAAAAATATTAATGTCACGTGCTAGTCTCAGTGTCGTCAAACGGACGGACATAAACGTATGTTATAATCTATGTTCAGTTGTGTTAGACAATATGCCTAATGAATTAACCTCCGTGACTTTGAAAATGGAAATAAAACTGTTTGGTGCTAGTGATTTGCTAAGTTCTATTTACGAAACTATAGGTACTATTTACGAAACCATAGGCACTATTTACCATATTACAGCTACTATTTACGAAACTATAGGTACTACTTATAGAATTATAGATGCTATATAGGATATTATAGCTACTATTTACGAAATTATAGACACTTTTTACGAATTTATAGGTACTATTTACGAAAATATAGATGTATGTTACGAAAATGTAGGTGCTTTTTACGAACCTATAGAATATTTACGAATAGCTATTGTTTACGAAGCGATTATTAAATTATGTTGTTTTGTTTTTAAGCCAATTTCTAATTATATCTTGCCTTGTGGAGTAGCTTGACTTACAGCAGATCAAACAATAAGAATTTTCTCAACGTTTTCATAATATAAAACTACAGTTTTGTTGATATACTACACCGCCATCTTTTGACGATTTATAGGACTAAAAAATAGTAGTGCATAGTAAATATATTTATCAGTCACATTCATTCGCTGACATCTTCATGAGCTTTTAAGTAAAGTAACGTTTTACTTTAAATTACTTTAAGCACTAATAAATTGTTAATGAAATAGTAATTACAAGCGACTGCAACTTTAACAGGATTAACGACTATATTTCAAAAAGTTAATACCAAATGCTTTACATACAATAACAATAGCGTATTCCGGAAGTGTCGACATAAAATGACCATAACAGGATAAAACAAAACAAGTCATTTTTATCCTGTCATTGTTTAGAATCACATTACAAACCTGTTCATAAAAACATCAGCTCTATGGCCTATGGTTCAGATGCTGCGAGTATTTTATGAGGTACATAAAACTAGTGACCGGAAGTTAGAAAGATGGCCTCCGGAGCACGTGGCAAATAACAATGATAGTCCCCTGAAAGTCAATACGGAATTTCCTCTAATACTCCGCGGTAGTACACTCTGAGGATTCGTTTATAACGTTATTGATCTGTCTATCCTCATGTTCATTGCCTCTGTTTGGGATATAAAAGCAACATAATATCATTTTAATCATTATATCGTTTATATATATAAATACAATTGGAGTGTTTGTTTGTAATATTGGAATAACCGCTTTTTACTACATGCATATGAATATATGTATATACGGTAAGTACACCAAAATAGGATTTTTTACAATTTTTGTCTTTCTGTCTGTTTGTTCTGGCTAATCTCTGAAATAGCTGCAATGATTTTGACGGGACTTTTATTGGCAGGTAGGTAATGTAATAAGGAGTAACTTAGGCCACTAGAACAAAAAAGAAAAACTTTTTGTTAAATTCCACGCGGACGAAGTCTAGGGCACGGCTTGTGACATACATAATTAATCATTACATATATAAAGATATTGTTATAAACGTAAGTTATAATAACTGTATATATAATACTTTCTGTATAAAATATATTTATATGCTATTCTGAAGATAAATTTGTTTGTGGAGGTATTTCTTATAAATGCGTGAGGTTTGCCCGGTTTAGCAATATTATTCATAATTCATGAAGAATTTTCCATCTACAACATATTAGCCTTTTTCACTTTTAGGATGGTTTATAGCTGGTACGGGAAAGAAGGCTCGGCAAATTTATATTTTTTTTAAACATTGAATTTATTCATTCAATATATACATATATTAAACAATAATTTTTTTGAGGAGGCTTTACAATAGAGTTACGTAAGGAACCTTATGTCACCTTATCTTAATTTTAGTTAAACCTTTAAACTTCACCCATGTAAAATTCATTTTTTGATAATTTAGATATTTGTATAGGTAAAATAATACGCTTAGAACTGCAAGACAAACATAATATGTAACCATTTCATAGTAGCCTTTTAAGGCAACTTTGCTAAGAAGAAATTGTTCTCATATATGGAATAAAATATCCCATTTTCATTGTAATTACCGGGTAGGTACCAATTTCCATTATCAAAAAGAAACATTCCCACACGCGTGTACGTGCCAGCTATCGTAAGTTCAGTATATTACCACACATATACACATTGTTTATGCTTCACTCAGGCCAATATTTTTATACGTCACACTATTATAGGTCCTCTCTAGGATTCCTTTGTCATGGCGGTCATGAACAAACATACAAAGGCAAGAATATACACTCAGACCGCGAAAAGAAACATTATTAAAAATACTAAATTTTTACAGACAACATTTCTAATATAAAAATTAAGCTTACACAACAAGCAAGTAAGCCGAGGTGAAAAATATAGTCATTATTTTTAAACAAAACATTCAAACATAATATGCGTTTAGTTTTCCTTTCGACACGAGGATAAGTTGCATAAAGGAAAATCTAAATCTCCAGCGATCTGATCTAACTGATAATGGAGGTTGGGTGACGTCACCGTACCACCACAGTTCCGGAGACATCGTGATACCGTGACCATCTGCATGTGGTCGAAAGCGTAACTTGAATTAAAATTTGAACTGAGTCATCATGGCGCAGGACAGAATTGTGACCTGTTTACATATTTACTTATCTACATAAAAATAAAACGTTATAAAAAGTAGGTAGCTACAGTGAGAAAGCAGGAGTGAAGGAGCTCATAATTCTAAAACGCAATATTATGAAGTTTTAAGAGTGTATTTATAGAAATCCATGTTAGCGCTGGGGTGGAAAATCACATTTGAAATCCCAACAAGTTTTATAGAAAACTAATCATTTCGATAGGTACAGTTCTCATAGTTCTAGATTGGGTAAGATATCATATCTACAAATAGACTTTACTCAAAGGCCTCTCAACAGCCTTTAAGATCACAAGAAAATCATCTATACAGGTAAATAAATTTGGAATATATGTTTGTAATATTGAAAAAAAAACACTTTTTACTACATGCATATGAATATACATACGGTACATACACCAAAATTACATTTTTTACAATTTTTGTCTCTCTGTCTGTTTGTTTGTTCTGGCTAATCTCAAAAATGGCTAGACCGATTTTGACGGGACTTTTATTGGCAGTTAGCTGATGTAATAAGGAGTAACTTAGGCCACTAAAACAAAGTAAAGTTAAACACTTTTTGTTAAATTCCATGTGAACGAAGTCACGGGCACAGCTTGTAAGAAATAAATATAAGCACATAGATTCAGGCAAACAAGCACACACTCAAACACTGTATCACACACACATGCACATAAAAATCGTATACTCAGCATACTAATGTAATATTTAGTACTAGTTATGTAATAATCTTAACGGTGTAACTAATTTAGTAGGCACCTAATTTAGTAGTATCTACAAGAAATGCAGATGATAAAAT